>SZWC01009919.1:76593-96076 GCA_023375785.1 Penium margaritaceum
CCCCCCCCCCCTACCCCTCTGCCCTCCCATCGTGGCATGGTTTCCCTTTTGCCTTCATTTTTCTCTCCATTTGTCTGTCTCATTTTTCTTGTCAAGACATACTTGTATGAGTGTAAAATGATGAAACTAAAGACCAATGATTTCACACCGTTTTCAATATCTTGGCTGCACAAGGAATGCACACTCTTGGTAGGTGTCCCAGATGGCCCTTCTCTGAACCATTGCCCTTACAACAAGTGAAGCATGTAAGAAGGTATTGCAAAGCCAAGAGTGATATGGGGAACATCAAAGAGGGAAAACTATGACAACATTTTTCTGTGATTTTTTTAACTTCCTCATTGTAAGTGGTACTTTATAACTCAAGAAGAAGGATGCATTCTTGCTTGCATTGTTAGCAAGAATGCCTTGGGCTACAAAGGAAACATCTCCCACATACTGTGATGTTGGGTCTATGACAAATGAGATTTTATCGCCCGTAGACTGACACACTGTTGTTTTCTTACCTTCATCAACCAATCGCAAGAGCTTTCGATGTAACAAAAAAAGGTTTGATTTGCATCAAAAATTGGATGGATATGTTATAAATGCTTAATGTAATCATGTTTCATTTCATTAATGGTATGTCTTCATTGTTTTATGGGTACGTGTAGGGATTACAAACAAAATCCAAATGTGTGTATGCTCTACCTAGTTGTAGCGTGCGGCCCATTTCTAGGATTAATAATGGTCTTGAAATACTTACGGCATGTTTTGGGGTCTTGAGATTGGAGTCTCGAGGCATCATTGTCCGTAAAAAATTATACGGGCTAGAGTCTAGGTTGACCCTAGTCCCAAAAAAACATTTAGTGTGCGTTTGGGGCGAGCGGAGTGTCGTGATGGAGATTCCATCGCATCACTCCTCCTCCACCCCTTGAGCGCCTCTAGGGCCCTGTTTCCACATGGCTGTGCCACGTGGAATGATTAGGCTAGGATGCATGTTTTGACATTTGTGCCCTATGACGACCATGTCCGTTTTGCCATGACGCGTCTCAGCCAGAATGGCTGAGGCGGCCAGTCACTCGGTCTCCTTGGACGACTCTTCTGAGGGCCTATTTTTGGGTTCCACACTTAGTCGCAAATAGACCTTGTCTGTTACACTAGTAATTGGAGGAATAAAACCATCTTATCTAACGTTCAAAAGAAGAATACTCACATACTTGCTGAAGAAGAGTATTGAATTTTTACCTAAGAACAATAAGAAAAAAAGAGAATGTTGACGCGGCATATGATGCAGCGTCAACATGGTACCGTCGGAGGTTGTTTTGGGCATTCACACACCCCTCCTTTGAGGGTTTTGTGACTGTTTGATGTGGGGTTTGCGTGTGGTTTACACAAGAAATCAGAGACTTCCGGTGCGTTGAAAAGAAGCGAGCGCAAAACTTAAACCCTGAATCATTGAATTTAATTAAAGGAAGGGTTCAAATAGGATTTTCATGTAAAAACAGGGATTGTTTAAATGCTTGAAAAAAAAAAGAAGAAAAAGAGTTTCCACTTGATCTTGAACACGAGGGTTTTCACTCAATTGCTTTTTTTTTTTTACACGCAACCCCCCTCGTTTGATGTAGGGTTTTACGTTTTGCGCAGGCGGAGCCCACGCAAAACAGAGAAACCCTAAATCAAAGCAGGGGGTTTGCGTTTAAGAGAAAGGTCATTGCTTGACCACGATTCTTGTGTGGGAGAGGGAATTGCGAGGGGGGGGGGGGGCGACATGCCCCACATCGCTTGCTTCATCAGCGGCACATGTTGCTGATTGAGCATGCTGAAGCAAGTGGGCAATCTGGTTCTTTTTAGCCGCTAATTCGGGGACTTCTATTTTTCAAGCGTCGGGTAGGGCGTTCTTGACCCCCTCATAGAATGGATAAAAGGGTTAGATTGCCCTTATTTTATTTTATGAAAACATCTTCTTCCATGTCAGGTTCCGGGATATAAGTTTTTGGGTTGGTCTAGTTTTTAGATTTGCCACCAACTATCCATCTCCTGCCTGTTCAGTCACCTGTGATGTCCGGTTACTGAGCTTGCACATCCGATCTTTCTCGAGGGCGAGAATCATCATTTCAATCCGCCACCCTCAGTTCAGGACCCATCGCTGCATCGTCGGATGCAACCAAAACCTTACAGACTGTACCGATGAATTCCATGATTTGCTTCACCGGACATACCGTACTTCCGCTTAAATTCAGATAGTCATTTGCGAACGCTTTCTTTTTTGTTTATTTCAAACAACCGTGGCCAAATTTTCACTCATGGGATACAAGGCCAAAAGTAACTATGGGTCTCTTAAATTCAGAAATGTTCAAAAGACTGCGACAAATGTGCATGCTAACGACCAAAATCAAGTGATTAGGGTATCTTTTGGTTGCTTTTCCCTCTTTGAGACCTTCCTGCAAGCATGAATCGAGGCCGCTTATTTTCAGAATATGTTTTGGAAGGAATTTCTACACTGGCTAAAAGGGGGGAACCTAAGTATGCAACAGGTTTGAGCCCAAGGGTAACTAATTTTTAGGGCCATATAGCTCTTCTACTCAATTCGCGAGGGGGTCAGGAATGCCCTACCCATCAAACAAAAAACATTGATGCCCTGTCCAGTGACTTTAAAACCAGGACTCCCCTGCCCACTCGCTTCACCATTCTCGATCAGCGGCATGCATCGCTGATTGAGCGAAGCAAAGTGGGGCATGTCCACCCCCTTTGTGATGCCTGCTCTCACGCGAGAATGGCGATAGTGCAATGACCTGTTTTTTTTCTTTTTTTCCCGACACGCAACCCCCCTGGTTTGATTTCAGGTTTTGGATCCGGAGTAAAACATAAAACCTTACATCAAACCAGGGGGTTTTGTGTGAAAAAAGAAAACAAACAGGCAATCGCTCAATCGCGATCGAGCGAAAACGTCCGTTTTCAAAATGTAGCGGAAAATCTCCTTTTTTCCCCCTCACACGCAAACCCTTCCAGTTTTAGCATTCAAACCATAATCAAGCCACACCCATACTTACATTAGGGGTTTAGGGTTTTATGTTTGTGCGGGCACCTGCTGGGCCTCGCGGTAGCGGGGCCAGCAGGTTCCCTTTCAATGCATGGGGGGTCTCGGGCTCCCCATGCGAACCATACGCAAACCCCCATCACGAACATTCAGAAACCCATGGAATGAAGGGTTTGTGAATGTTTAGAGATATTGATAACTCCAGCATGTCGGTGCTGCATCGTATGCAGCGTAGGAATGATGCTTTTTTTTTGCTGTTTTTGGTTAAAAAGTTGATATTCTCAGGTCACTGGGTAGGGGAATCTTATTATTTTGATCGTCGGGTAGAGTAGTTTTATTCGTCTGAACGCAGGAGGGGGCATACACACAATAGAATTTTGTGGGTAATCCCTACATGTACCCTAATTTTCATCCGAATTTAGCCAGAAGTAGGGTTGTAACACAACAAACTTTTGGAAACAGAACCTAAAATTTCACAGTCAAGAAAGACCGTCGCAATCATTACCTGATTGCAACAGTCTTTTGGACACTGTTTTGCGACCGACACAATGAGGTCACGTCAAGATTGACGCAAGAGCGTGAAGGAAATAGAAGAAATTGAATCCAAATGACGATCTCCATATAAAACACGGTCACGAAGTTTCCACCGTTATTTCTAACAGAATACATAAAAAATTACAAATAATAAACAAATCATAACTTTATAAAGAAACATCGACGTAGATTCGAAAGGTGTGGCGAGCCATGACGACTTGGGTAAGGAAAAGACCACTCCGACAAGGAGGACGGTCATTCAGTTTTACAACGCAAACTTTTCCGAGCTCGTCGAAGCCTTTTGACGCTAAGTTTGAGCACTCGCATTACATTGGGATCACAGCTGGGTCTACCTGCTGACATCGCCGTCGTCTCCACTCCATCGTGAGAATCCTCACACACCATGAGGAATAGTGACTTTGTGGACAAGCAGCAGGTGACCTTGTGGTGCTGCTGGTGGAACGCGGCCCAGAGGTGCCAAAACTCCACCACCTCCATGCGCGCACACCCCACCTCCACCAACCCAGCCTGCTTCCACATAGCATTACTCTCACAAAGGGCTACTCGACCAGCAAGCTGCTACATCAACCTCTTGCTATAGCAAGAGGGGAGGCACAAGGGGCGAGCCAGGAACCTTCAGCATTTTTTTTGGCGGGCGGCCAATCCAAGAAGAACAAGGGACCCGTCAGTCCCGGTTTCTCCAAGCAGAAAGGAGTAGGGAGAGCCATAACTTGGTCTCCGGTCCTCCGTTTCCTACACCGTTTTTTTGTTGGATCCGTATAATCGGCCACTACCAGTTTAAGCCATTTTATTTCACTATTTTACGGTTATTCTGTGGCTATTTTGCAAAAAAAAAAATCTACCTTGTAATTTCCACTCTAGTTTGCAATTCTATCTCTAACCTGCCAGTCTATGACTTGAATCAGACAGCTGGTGCTGTTTAACATTGCCTGTCCTCCCCCTTTTTCAAAAAAAAAAAGAGGATGAAGGAGGTTTGGCTTGGAGCCACCTCGGTCCACCACGGGTTTGAAGCGAGGCACACATAGTCCAATAGTGTGTCCCCCACCCAGTTGAAAAAAGGGAAGAGAGGGGTTGGAGGAGGAAGTTGGAGAGTGAGAGAGCCGAAGCAAGGCCTTGCCACAAGGATGGCCGGCCTTGGGACCGGACTCTCTGCGGTCTTGGGGCATGCTCCAAGCACCAGCCCCCGCCGCTCCAATGAACGCACACCCTTGGGATCCAAGGAGCATCGCGGGACATTAGCGCCCGGCGCCCACCTCGCAAAGTCGCGCCTAGAGGCGATGGCCAGAGGGGGAGGTACCCGCCCGGTGTCGCCAAGGGGCGGAACGCCAACATCTCCAAAGCATGGACAATAGCGCAAGACCCCGTCGCGGCCGCTCGGCAAGGCGATGGAAAGAGTCGGTCGCTCACCGTCGAGCTTGGTTTTGCCAACGAGGCCACGCTCGCCCCGATCACTCGTGCAAACGACAAGGGATTAATGGCCACCAAAGGGAACATCGCGAATGCTGATAACCCTCTCAAGGTTGTCGAAGGAGATGAGCGTGGAGATGAATCGCCCGATGAGCCAGCGGATCTAGTGGTCATTGAAACGGATCGCGAAGCTGACGAAGAACTAGACACACATGACACAACCAGCAAGGGCAATGAGGCGGGCAATTATATGCCGAAGGCACCTGAAGCAGGCACCAACCAGGCAGAATGTGCATCCGACCACGTGGACGAAGAGGGTCGTGCTCTCGTTTTGGCAGGAGGAGAGCGAGCCCGGCCTGCAAGCCGGCCGAGTTCGGCAGCAGCGTAGCATGCGCTTGACAGCGTCGCGCGTCGCCTGAATGTTGACAAACAGCTTGATCACCTCGGCGCCCGCCTCCCTCTTGAGGATTTCACGTTGGCCATGACCGTCATGAGTGCGCTCGCATATGATGGTGATACGGTACATGTCACGCTTTGCAAACAATTGTTCATGGTGTAGCGGATGAACGAGAAGCTGTACAAGGACAACGGGAAGTTATTGCGCAAGGTCGTGGCCACCGACTACCACGCAAAGGTGGCGGAACAGGCGCTTGAGGAACTTCGTACCAAAGAAGCCAAAAACTAGCGTGCTGTGCTCAACGAAGCAGTCGGTGCGGTGCGTCATGCAGTCGAGGTGGAGTTGGGACAGATTTTGGATTGCCGCGAGCGTGAAAGTGCGGAAAGTGATTGTGCGAACGTTTGCGACGTGCGTCGAGCTCCATTCGTCGATCATGCTCCTCGCCTCGAAGCGAACATGCCTGAACCACGGGCTTGTGCAGCTCCAACTCGGGCCCAGAAGGAAGGCGGGATTGGTAGCCGTGTGGTTCTTAAGCCGGCCGACCGCTACGATGGCACGTGCGATGTTAATACGTTCCTGATGATTCTTTAGAGGCACCTCCGCCTTGCTTGGATCGAGGAAGAAGAGTGGGGTGCACAAGGTATGCTTTCCTTGAAGCCAAAGCCGTTTGAGAAGCTGACGGAGCTCTGCAAACAGAAGCAACAACACTTGGACCCCACCTGGGAGGAGTATTGCGAACTGATGCGTGAGCTGTATTCCAAGCCTGCTGACTCGTAGAAGGCAAAGGAGCTCAAAAGCCTCGTGCAGGGGAGCATGTCGGTGGAGCGGTATGCCAAGGCATTTATGAAGACTGCAATGAAGGTCCATGATCGCCACCTGACAGAGCAGGCCAAGATTGACCTCTTTCAGAGTGGTTTGGCCAGGCCTCAGCTGTGATTCTTTTGCCTTCACAACAATGGCAACAAGTGGAAGTCCTTGCATGCACTGACAGAACGCGTGTGCGCGGATTACAAGCACAAGTCTAGCCTGTGGGATCGCGAGGCGCGTAAAAGCAAGCCGACGCGTGAGGTGCCGTCAGCGCCAACGGGCGGTGCACCAAAGCGGGCACTGGAGGCCACGTTTGAGCCCTCCAAGAAGTTCTGCTGACATGGTGGAAAAAACAACTCCCGCTCTTCTATTATCTGCAGACGCTGCCACCATGCTGGGCACACTGGGCGTGACTGCCCCCAGCGAGACCAGAAGTAGCAGGGACAACAGAAGGGCCAACAGCACGGTGGCGCGCGCCAAGGCGGAGGGCCAAACCGCTTCCATGGGGGCGGTCAGCACCAGGGTGGGCAGCGTGATGGCAACAAAAATGCCCCTGCCGGCCAGGGACCCCCTCACGGGGAGCAGCGCCAAGGCCAGGCATTTGCAGCCATCCAGCCTCAGGGGGCACAGGGCGGTTAGCGTGGCCACGGACGTCCCTGTGACGATGACCAGGACTTTGAGGGAGATGCTGGGGGACATGTCCACCGTCCTCAACATGGTCGTGAGCAAGATTTTCACAATCCCCACTAGCTACCGGTGGGTTGCTATCTGGGGTTGCGGTGAATCATGGGAATGATGAGGACAGGATGTTCATGTTTTGTGATGATGATATCAAAAACTTTGAATTCTTATCGGCACAGCATTTCTCTACCGTTTATGTGCCTTTCGTGAATCTTGAGTCCCTCTACCATGATCGCTCATGCCCACTCTCATATGTGACCAAAGAAAACCTTGAAAATCGCACAAGCCTGGTTGTAACCACTAAAGAAAGTTGGCCGTATGTGATAGAAGCTGCACACAAAGCTCATGAGAAGAACTCTCTGACGTCAACAACAGTGGCCGTGCCTGTGGGTCCACAAACGAACAAGTCTGCATTTAAAAGATAGACATTGCTGGCTTTGTTCACCAAAGGACATCGCATGTGGGAACAGTTCGGTGACATGGTTAAACTACGAAGAAGCACTCATGCTTATTGGATCTACCACCTCAAGGGCAAGCCTCCAGTGAGCCTTTTCATACGGAAGTTCAAAGCATCGATGACCATGCCATTCGATGACAAGCTGGCATGCGCCCCGGTACGCATCTTGGTGGATACTGAGGAGGATGACTCGTTTGTGAGCGGTGCATTTGTACGCACATGGCAGTTAAAGTACACGCCTTGCACTGGCACGGTGGTCGTTGGTGATGACAGAGAGGTGCCAGTCCTTGGTGATTGTGTGGCATGGCTCACACTGCCCTGTTTCACCACCAGTGTCCACCTCACCGTGCTTGATCTCATGGATCCGTTTGACGTTGTTCTTGGAGACCCGTGGCTTTTGCACTGCAAGGCACTCATGTGCTTTGACTCGAAAACACTACAGATAAGTAGTGGAAGGAGAATGGCCACCCTGTCTCCAATTCCACAAATTCAACGACCTGAAACAAATGCTCAATCAAGCCTCTCGGCGCTCCAAGTGAAATGACGACTTCGACAAGGGTGCCGCTGTTTTCTTGCAACCTTGAAGAAAATGGACGACGAGCCAGAGGGTGAAGTACCTCAAGGGGTCGCAAACATACTCTCAGAATTCTGAGATGTTTTTTAAGGCACCGCCGGATGGGCTACCACCTCGACGAACGGTCGGACATACCATTCCGTTGGAGCCTGGGGTTGTGCCTCCCTTTCGGTCTGTGTATCGCTTGAGCCTAGCAGAACGGCAAGAAGCAGAAGCCCAAATCAAGGAGTACCTCCGGAAGGGTTGGATTGAGCCAAGCTCTTCCCCCTTCGGAGCGCCGATCCTATTTGTAAACAAGAAAGATGGAGGCCTCAAATTGTGCGTGGACTATCGGGCATTGAACAAAATCACTGTCAAATACCGGTACCCGCTCTCGTGCATCGAGGACCTATTTGACCAGCTTCACGGAGCGAAAGTCTTCACGTCTTTGGATCTATCAGAGGGCTACCATGAAATCCGGATCACGGGGGAGGATGTCCCTAAATCGACATTCAAAACTCATCTCGAGCACTATCAGTTTTGTGTCCTCTGCTTTGGATTGACAAATACACCTGCAACATTCCAAGCAGTGATGAACAACATCTTCAGGGAACACCTTGGCAAAACGGTCCTGGTGTACCTTGATGACATCCTCATCTTCTCCAAGAACCACAAAGAACACGATCGACACCTCAGAATGGTTCTTGAGATTCTTCGCAAGAACCATTTTCTTGCCAAAAGAAGTAAGTGCAAGTTTGCGCAGCCAGAGTTGGAGTACATTGGCCACGTCATTAATGGAGAGGGGATTTGGGTGGATCCTCGCAAGGTGTAGGTCGTGAAAGAATGGCCTCAACCCAAGAATGTCGGTCAGCTCCGCTCTTTCCTTGGACTCGCAAATTCCTTCCGGCGCCTTATGAGAGGCTATTCCACGTTGGTGAGCCCTCTCACCGCCCTGACCCAGAAGGCGAACACATGGCTTTGGTCAGCAAAATGCACTAAGGCTTTCGAGGCTGTGAAGACAATGCTGATCTCCGCACTGGTACTTGCACTCCCAAATTCAAAGAAGTCGTGGGAGGTATGCTGTGATACATCAGTTACAGGGTTAGGAGCTGTGCTCATGCAAGACGGCCACACTGTTGCCTACGAGAGTCACAAGCTCTTAGATACAAAGACCAGGTATACCACTAGGGATCAGGAGCTGTTGGCAGTCGTGCATGCTTTCAAAGTATGGCGCTGTTATCTCGAAGGTGCCGAGGGATAAATCACGGTGGTCACAAACCACAACCCCCTCATGTACTTTCAGACGCAACCAAACATTTCAAGATGGCAGGCGCGGTGGAGTTAATACTTAAGTCGCTTCACATTCACCTGGTAGTACAAACCATGGAGGGTTAACTTGGCAGACCCACTAAGTCCGAACCCAATACATTTGAGCCTCATGCTGAGCGAGAATGAGATCACAAATTGGCATTTTGTTGCTGTTGCAGCGGCGACAACATTGCATACAAACCCACTCCGCCCACCCCCAAGACCAGTGGTTAGTGTGAACCCTTTCAAGAATCGCATTCGGATGGGCTACACTTAGGACCCCTGGTTCATCGAGCCAAAAAACATTGAACGCCATGGCCTTGTGCAGGCTGCCGGGTTATACTGGCATGGCAAGTAGGTGGTGGTCCCGGATGTCAATAACTTGCGACAACAGATCATGTTCGAGTTTCACAATCCGCCCTCCTCAGGTCACATTGGAACGAAGGAGATAGGACATGCGCTGGCTCAGCACTACTTGTGGCCAGGATGGAGCAGTAACATCAGGAAGTACTGCATGATGTGTGACATGTGCCTTCGCAACAAGACTTCAAACAAGGCACCTGCGGGGCTCCTCCAGCCTCTACAACTCCCTGACATCCCATGGGAGTCAGTGTCCATGGATTTCTTCATGGGACTCCTAGAGACAAAGAAAGGCCACGATGCCATCTTGGTCGTTGTGGACAGGGCAACAAGAATGGCCCATTTCATGCCCACAGCAACTCGCGTCACAACGGAAGAGACTGCCAGGCTTTTCTACGAAGGCGTCATCAAGTACCACGGCTTACCCATCCACATCATCTCCGACCGTGACCCGCGCTTTGCAAGCCGGTTCTGGCTTGCATTGCAAGAACGGTTTGGAACGCGGCAAAGTATGTCATTAGCATTTCATCCCCAAACTGATGGACAAACTGAGCGCATGAACCGCACACTCGAGCAGATGCGTTGCATGTACATCGACCCAACAATGGAGGACTGGGATGACTATTTGGCACTAGCCGAGTTTGCCATGAACAATGCGGTCAACAAATCGACTAGTTTTACCCCATTTTTCCTGAATCACGGTCGACATCTGGTCGTACCCGCTTGAATGGTGAAGTGCGGGGGTGGCGGTGATCAGGTGCCCTCTGCCCAGGCCTTTGTCGAGCGCATGGACACCCTCTGGCGGGATGCCAAGGCCCATTTGTATGCAGCTCGACAGCGCCAGAAGGCCTATGCTGACCAGAGACGTCGTGAGCTGATGTTTTCTATTGGAGATCGTTTGCTTCAAAGCACACGGAATTTGCGGCTGAAAACGCCGGGTGTACGAAAGATGTTGCCGAAATGGCTGGAACCCTTCACGATTACACAGAAGTTGGGAAGTGTGGCCCATCGGTTGGCCCTTCCACTAGCCATGCGCATCCATGATACCTTTCACGTGAGTCTCCTCGCACCCTACACAACAGAGGCGTCTGTTCAACCACCCAATCTTGCTGTCCTTGCCGCGGAAGGCCAATGTGAAATGCACCGCATCCTCAAACACCGTGAGCGTAATTTGCACGCACGAGTGGTTAAAGAGTACCTCATCCATTGGGCCGGTTGTGGACCTGACCACAACACTTGGGAGTCAGAGTCGCGAGTGCCACATGCGGCAATTGCGGAGTAGTGGGAGCAACTGGCTGCTTGTCGGAACAAGCGTGCCCTCAGGGGTACCACCCCAGCACGAGCCCCCTTGAGAGGATAATGGGACTGACTGTAAGAGTGGGTGCTCTCTGGAGATTTAGCCTTGGTCTGTGGAGAGCACAGTTGTAGCGGAAGGACAGACTTGGAGATGTCTGGAAGCCAGAGTTGGAAAAATCAGGTTAACTAGATTGAACTGAGTACAGGGTATTTATACCGGCCGGCTCGCTAGCCCAGGCCTAAGCCTACTACTTTCCTAGCTTGCTACGACAAGCTACTTGGACCTAAACTCGGTGCTCTGCTTGCACCTGAACCTGGTGCTCTACTTTCACCTAATGCCTAGTGCGAGAAGTTCCCGGCCGTCGATCGTCGAGATCGACAGTCGATCTTGTCTCTCGGCGAGCCGCCTTGTTGCTCCCGTATGCCTCTCGGCGGTGGGTGTGGTCACCTTGTCGGAAACACCACCGGAGAACTGCGACTGTCGCACGGTCGCAGTCACCGGTTTTACTACTGCCGTTGACCGCATCCGCTGCCGAGGCTGCCCGTTGAAACGACCCCTCGGCGGGTAGCGTCGCCGTTACGCTACCCGTGGAGAGGGGGGAAGCCACCCTCGCGTGGGGTGTTCGGAACGCCGCGTGGGGATTCACGCGATACAGCCACCAAGCGCTGACGTAACCCTCACGTCGGCACTTGCTTGCTCGTTGCTCTTCCTCCTCGCTGCCACAAGCTGTCAGGGTCGAGCTCGACCTCCCCACGAACATCCGCCCGGAACATCTGGACAACGGAAAATGGCAAGCATGCCCTTAAAACCCGGACGAGCCCCAAGTATGCCAGAAAAAGCAGGGGCACCTCGTTACATTCACCCCCCCCCCCCCGTCGGAGGCGCGACATCCCGGCGTCCCGACCTGAGGTAATCCTGGAGAACAGTGTTGATACCCCCAACATGGAAGTTGGCCTCTGGCTCCCAAGAGTTGTGCTCCGCCGGGTACCCCTTCCACTGCACCAGAAACTCACACCGTCGTCCCCTCTGGCGGTCGGCTAGAATCTTCTCCACCTCAAATTCCTCACTTCCTTCAACCTGGACAGTAGGAGGTGGAGCTGTCCCGCGACCCTGGAAGAAGGTGTTAGGGTTGCGATAGGTACGAAGCAGGGAGATGTGGAACACCGGATGGGTGGTGTAGTGAGCTGGCAGCTCCAGTTTGTATGAAGCGGCCGACCGCTTCTCCAGAATGCGGAACGGACCTACCCATTGCGGTTTCAGCTTGGGACTCCCAACTCCCATCAGCTGCAGGTTAGCAGAATTCAACATCACCTGATCTCCCACTTGGAACTCCTCCGCAGAGCGATGCTTATCAGCCTTCCGCTTTTGCTGCTTCTGTGCCTTTAACAGCCGTTGCAGCACCACGTCCCAAGTGGTGGTAAATCCGTCAGCAATCTGCTGCACAGCCGGAAGAGATGTTGCCGTAGCAAGGGCAGCTGGGCTCAGTGGCTGGTGGCCGTAGACCACCTCAAACGATGATTTTCCTGTGGACGGTGACACCGCTGAGTTGTAGGCGAACTCTGCCACTCCGAGCTTCTCCTCCCAACCATCTCCATCCGGTGGGACCATGCTCCGTAGCAGCTGCTCCAATGTCTGATTCGTGCGCTCTCTCTGCCCATCGCTCTGTGGGTGCCCAGTTGCACCCGCGTGCCCAGCTTCTCCATAAGACCTCTCCAGAATCACAAAGTGAAGCGTGGATCGTGACCTGAAACCACCGACTACGGCACACCATGCAGCTTGACGGCATGACTGAGGAGGAGTTGAGCTGTTTCGGCAGCTGTGATACTCTCAGGACATGCGATGAAGCGTGCCATCTTGGAGAACCGGTCCACCACCACCAACACCGTGTTGTCACCTTCCTGCGTCACAGGTAACTCGCCAATGAAGTCAAGCGAGATGTCTGTCCATGGCCTCTCTGGTACAGGGAATGGTTGCAGCTCCCTTGGTGGCTTGGTCTTCCGCGCCTTGATGCGTTGGCACACATCACAACTGCTCACAAACCTCTTACAATCAGTTGCCATTGACGACCACCAGTATTGGCGTGCCAAGGCTTTCAGCATCTTGTCGAAGCCGAAGTGACCCGAGTAATGGGTGTCATGCGCCTCCTCCAGCAGTAACTGCTTCAATGGCGCATAGTCTGGCACGACAATTTTCCGCTCCTTCCCCCTTCGCCAATACACTCCATCCCACGTGGCATCTTTTAGCGCACCACCGGTGAAATCACTGTCCACGCCATAGCCGTGCTTGAACAGGCTATGCATGACTGGAGATCCCATCAGCATTGAGATGGCATTGAGGCTCAAATCCGGCCTCCTTGATAGAGGTTCTGCCGGGTTCACCTTCCTAGGCTTGTACAGGATCTCGTAGTCAAAACTCCCCTCAAGAAACTCCATCCAACGAGTTTGTCGATGACTGAGGTTCGGCTGCGTCTTCAGGTACTTCAGGGCGTAATGGTCCGTGAAGACCACGCAGCGCCGCGACTCAAGGTAGCACCTCCACTGCTTGAACGCATGGATCACAGCCAGCATCTCCTTTTCATGGATTGCGTAGTTCAGCTCCGCACCTCGCAACTTGCGAGACGCGTACGCAATCGACTGCGGCCCTTTCCCGTGATCCTGCATTAGCACCGCCCCAATGGCATAGTCGCTTGCATCCGTCGCCATGACGTACTCCTTGGATGAATCCAGATGCACCAGGACCGGAGGGTCACACATTGCAGCTTTGAGCTCCTCGAAGCTCTTCTGCTCCTGATCGCCCCATTCCCACTGGTGATCCTTCCTTAGTAACTGAGTCTGCGGCGCACCCTTCTCTGCGTACCCCCGGATGAATTTCCGGTAGTAGTTGACAAACCCCAGGAACACCTGGATGTCACGCACGCACTTTGGTGTCGGCCACTGCTTCACTGCTTCCACCATTTTTGGGTCCATGCGGAGACCCTTGCCGCTGACGATGTGCCCAAGGAACTCCACCTCCCTTTTTTCAAACTCGCACTTGGAGAGCTTTGCAAACAACTTCTCTCTCCGAAGAATTTCCAACACCTGCCGAAGATATTGCTAATGCTCTTCCAGAGTTCGGGAGTAGATGAGGATGTCGTCAAGGAACACCACCACGAATTGGTCCAAGTGAGGGTGGAAAATCCTGTTCATGAGGCTCATGAATGTTGTAGGAGCATTGGTCAACCTAAACGGCATCATGAGGTACTCAAAATGGCCATACCGCGTTCGAAACACCGTCTTTTCCACATCCTGCTCCACAATCCGGATCTGATGATACCCCGAGCGCAAGTCAATCTTGCTGAAGAACTGCGCTCCCCTCAGCTCGTCAAACAGCTCCTCGACCCTTGGCAGCGGGTACCGGTTCTTGATCGTTACGTTGTTCAGTGCGTGATAGTCCACGTACATCCGCAACTCCCCTGTCTCTTTCTTCACAAAGAGGACCGGCGCAGCGTAAGGTGACACCGTCGGTCTGATGAACCCCTGCTCCGTCAGTTCCTCCAACTGCTTCTTCAGCTCACCCTGCTCATTATCGCTCATGCGATAAGCAGCCCGCACCGTTGGAGTTGCTCCAGGAACAAGCTCAATTTTGTGGTTGATGTCTCGCTTCGGTGGTAAACCCTTTGGCAGCTCAGCAGGAAACACGTCACTATAGCTGTCCAACACTCCCTTGATGCCTTCCAACAGCTCTGCTACAGGTGCTTTCTGCTGCTCGCCCTCTTGTCGCTTAGTCTCCGTTGCCAGCACTTCCACCTCTACAGTTGCTTCCTTCTGCCGCACCCACACAAGGTACACTTGTTCCCCCTTGCACTGACAGGGCTTCAGCTGCACGTAACTCAACTACGGCACCTTGCCTGCCTTGGAGTCCTTCTCCTCTGCCCACAATGGCAGAACGATTTGCTCTCCGCATCTCTTCACTTTCACCTGGCTGCGCACCCAATCCACAGAAGGATTCCACCTGTGCAGTCAGTCACGCCCCAAAATGGCGTCGTAGGTGTCCATCGGGCACGTGCGAAAGTTCACATCGCACGACAGCTTGCCCAGACGGATCCTTAGAAGCTTCAGAGGCAGTCCGCACTCCAACTCCCCTTGCACCAACTTGGCCGTAGTTGGCTTCCCGGGTAGCCGTGCAAGCCCCAACCTCTTTGCAAGCTCGTCGCTGAAGAATGAGTGCGACGCGCCGCAATCCAACAATGCTTTAATCTGCCGGCGAGTCTGGCGCCCCTCGCCATCCATAGAACCAGCCGATAATATTTCGGCTCTCAGGAGGATCCCTGGAACGCTTCCGCTTCCTTCGCTCCGCAGCAATACACTTGGTAGCTCCCTAGTTGTCAAAGGACTTTTGGGGCTAGTGTTTGCTGATGCGGACGAAGCTTTCCCAGCAGATGGCCGCCCGCCACTCACTACTGGTTGCCGTTTCCCTACTGCTTCTTCTTGCAGTCCTTCTTGTGGTGCCCAGGCTTCCGGCAGATCCAACAGTTCCCACCACGCGGCTTGCTCTGCTGCTGGCCTCCTTGCATTGCGTCGATCTCCATGGGGTCAGCTTGTTGGTGCTGTGCTCGACGCTGAAAATTCTCTTGCCTCTCATGGAAACCCCCTCGATGGCAGCGTAGCGCATCGACGCGCTCAACAGTGGCTACCATCGCTTGGAGCTCCGTGATGCCACTTAGTGCCAGCGTGCGCTGAATTTCTGCCTTCACGCCGTCATGGTACTTGTCTGCCATCTTTGGCTCGCTCATGTCGTCAATCTCCGAGCACACTACCAAGAAACGGCGTGTGTACTCCTGCACCGAGCCGATCTGCTTCAGCTGCTTAAGCTTGTTGCATGCAACCATGGAGGCGTTCACGAGATCAAATTGATCTCTGATAGCTTGCTCGAACTACTCCCATGTCATCAGCACGCGAGCTTCAGCTTGCACCACGCCTGGCTGCCACAACATGGCATGTTGCACAGCTGCGTTCCCACCTCCACCTCGAGTGGCCAGCATATTCAGCTGCCTCTACCACTCCAATGCTGCTCCGCGTAGCAGTGTCACCGCGAATGACACACGCACAGCATCGTCCTCTGGAAGATGACCCAGAGCCCCAAAGTAGCTGTTCATCGCGAACAACCAGGTCCGAACGCTCGCTCCCTTGACAGAGGGATTGAACGCTTCCGGAGCCTTTGGCTTTGGTCTCGGCGGACTCCTTGACCGGGCCGCCCCAACCTGTCCAGCGTTAGTCCCGTTCCGCAGGTCAGCCATCTGCCAATTGAGCCGCTCGTTCTCCAGCTTGAGGGCTCCCAGCTGCTCTACGATCTGCTGCAGGGCCTGCTCCATGGCTCTAGATANGTGTCACCGCGAATGACACACGCACAGCATCGTCCTCTGGAGGGTGACCCAGAGCCCCAAAGTAGCTGTTCATCGCGAACAACCAGGTCCGAACGCTCGCTCCCTTGACAGAGGGATTGAACGCTTCCGGAGCCTTTGGCTTTGGTCTCGGCGGACTCCTTGACCGGGCCGCCCCAACCTGTCCAGCGTTAGTCCCGTTCCGCAGGTCAGCCATCTGCCAATTGAGCCGCTCGTTCTCCAGCTTGAGGGCTCCCTGCTGCTCTACGATCTGCTGCAGGGCCTGCTCCATGGCTCTAGATAGATTTCAGCCACTGGAGATCCTTCGAAAAAAATTGGCAGTGTTTCGGCAGCAATCGAAAAATTTTCCGGCAGCAATTTGGCAGTCCGGGATGAAAATCTGAGGTCTTCGAAGTGCGTGGGAGTCACCCGTCATCTCCCGCGCACGCACGGTAGGCCGTGTGGACACTCTCGAAATGTAGAAAATTTTCCAGAGGTTGGTTTGTGCGTTGGCTTCGAAGTCTGGTCCAACAATCTCCCTCTCGATCAGCCTCGACGTTGTCCGGCGTAGTCCGTGCCTTCGTTCCGTAAAGTTTCACGAGCTCCGGCGGCGCTTCCGCCCAATGCGTGGCTTTGGCTCTGATACCAGATGTGAGAGTGGGTGCTCTTTGGAGATTTAGCCTTGGTGTGTGGAGAGCACAGTCGCAGCAGAAAGACAGACTTGGAGATGTCTGGAAGCCAGAGTTGGAAAAATCAGGTTAATTAGATTGAACTGAGTACAGGGTATTTACACTGGCCGGCCCGCTAGCCCAGGCCTCAGCCTACTGCTTTTTTAGCTTGCTACGACAAGCTACTTGCACCTAAACTCGGTGCTCTGCTTGCACCTGAACCTGGTGCTCTACTTGCATCTAATGTCTAGTGCGAGAAGTTCCCGGCCGTCGATCGTCGAGATCGACGATCGATCTTGTCTCTCGACGAGCCGCCTTATTGCTCCCGTATGCCTCTCGGCGGTGGGTGTGGTCACCGTGTCGGACACGCCACCAGAGAACTGGGACCGTCGCACGGTCGCAGGCACCGGTTTTACTGTTGCCGTTGACCGCATCCGTTGCGAAGGCCGTCCGTCAAAACGACCCCTTGGCGAGTAGCGTCGCCGTTATGCTACTCGTCGAGAGGGGGGAAGCCACCCCCGCGTGGCGTGTTCGGAACGCCGCGTGGGGGTTCGCGCGAAACAGCCCCCTAGCGCCGACGAAACCCTCACGTCGGCGCTCGCTTGCTCGTTGCTCTTCCTCCTTGCTGCCACGAGCTGTCGGAGTCGAGCTCGACCTCCCCACGAACATCCGCCCGGAATATCCGGACAACGGAAAATGGCAAGCATGCCCTAAACCCGGACGAGCCCCGAGTATGCCAGAAAAAGGAGGGGCACCTCATTACACTGACCCTTGGGCTGATCTTTGGCTTACTCTCGACAGCTTGTCACGGGGACGCTTGGGCACGTGTCGCGGGGTCGCTTCATGTAAAGGGGGGGAGGGGGGAAGTGTGGCCACTGTTCCTTCTTTGAAAGATGAGCACTTTATGAATGCTGAAATGTGCCGAATCATGATGTTATCCTCTACATGGACTCGAGCTTTTGCCATCAATGATAGATGGCCAAGTGCAAAATTCCTCTTCAGAATAGAGAAAATTGAATCGAGAGCGATTCGTAGCTAAAGGGGGAGGAATGTAACACAACAAACTTTTGGAAACAGAACCTAGAATTTTACAGTCAAGAAAGACTATCGCAATCATTACCTGATTGCAACAGTCTTTTCGACAGTATACTGCGACCGACACCATGAGGTCACGTCAAGATTGACGCAAGTGCGTGAAGGAAATAGAAGAAATCGAATCCAAACGACCATCTCGATAGAAGATACGGTCATGAAGTTTCCACCGTTATTTCTAACAAAATACATAAATAATAACAAATAATAAACAAATCATAACTTTATGAAGAAACATCAACGTAGCTTCAAAATGTGTGGCAAGCCTTGATGACTCGGGCAAGAAAAATACCACTCAAAGAAGGAGGACGGTCGTTCACTTTTATAACACTAACTTTTCTGAGCTCGCCGAAGCCTTCTGAGCACGCGCATTACAAGGGTATTGTGAAGATTTACTCCGCACATCCGTCTCCTCAAAGGAGGCTGGAGTATCCGTGTGGCACTTCAAAGCTACAGTGCACGACTTCCTTCCCGCCCACCGGCGAAGATACCTTTATCGCCATGGAGTGCTGGGGGCAACATGTGAGACCACCTCCTTATTGGCCCACCATGACGATGACGGAAGGAGGGTGTGTTGCGTCTGCGGCCGCCCCGGCTGAGCCCCTCCGCTCGTCCTCCTCGCGAATTGGCTCGCGGGACTCGGTCTGAATTTGAGGGAGAGGCTGACTGTTGGACTCCCCTCTGACCGGACCCGCCGTTGCTTCCTGAAGGCCACCCTGCTTTTCGCGCTGCTGACAACGTCAGCCGTGGTCTAGTCGCCGAACCCCCCGGTTCAGGTGGGTTCTTCGTAAGGCGTTTGTGGTGTCGTAGCCTGTGTGTCTTCAGCAGCTTACGCGGGAAACGTGGTGCGGAAAACCGCTCTATTCGGTGTCTAGATCTGTCGACGGCATGTGCTTTGTGTCAACGTCGTTTACTGGCAGCGAGCGACCAGGGCCTGCCCGTGTTAGTACGCTGTAGGCACACTCTCATCGCTCACGGTGACTGAATCACCAGCGTACCTAAGGGAAATGGCAGGGAGGTCGACGCGCAGCCTTGTTGGGCGCTCTCGGTGGCGTTGGTGGCCGACCGGGTTCTTCAACAGTCGGCGGCGTTGGCTGGCAAAGGCGTGCTGCTCGCGGTGTGCACGTCTGGTTGTCAATTCGGCTGCTGTGGGTGGCACACCTCCGCAGATCGGCTCAGATCGGCTCGTGCTTTGGATACGGATGGGTGGGCTTCTCCGTTTTTTTCTCCTCTCCTTCGATCTCCCTCCACTCTACTCTTTTACTCCCCCGCCTTTCTTCTCTTCCATGGCGTCGGCTTCAATGGCCATGTTAGTCTGGGTATGCACGAGTGAGGACGATGGTACACACATCCACATGCTCTGTGAGCATGTGGATGTATGCGCACCTGCGACATACCTCTGGCTCACAGACACACCGAAGTGCCTCTGCCTGCTTGCTTGCGCTGTTCCTTCATGTGGAGGAGGAGGAAGACGGAGAGGAAGAGGAAGAGGAAGAGGAAGAGGAGGGAGAGGGAGAGGGAGAGGG
>SZWC01009920.1:8724-19340 GCA_023375785.1 Penium margaritaceum
AGTGGTGGCACTGTGGGATGCCACAGGCTTTCACCAACATACTTGTGAAGAGTGGTGGCACTGTGGGATGCCACAGGCTTTCACCAACATACTTGTGAAGAGTGGTGGCACTGTGGGATGCCACAGACTTTCACCAAGAAGAATTTCACCACATGCATGTGGAAGCACGTGATCAACAAAAACATGCGCTTCCTCTCCATGGATTTTCACTTCTTTCAGCAGGCTTTGTTCCACACCAATCCTGTCGCATTTTTGCCAAGTCCCATGACTATCTTCAGGAAAGTTATGATCGCAATGGCAGCCTTTTGTACGAGCATGTCGAAGATTCTTTGGGAGGTACAGTCTGCAGTGAGATTTCATAATGCATGGGCAAAAGGGGAAAGAAGAGGATGAAGTATTTGCGAGCCACCACACACTACATGAGTGACTGCAAACATTTCCATCTCCTTTCTCCACATTCCATACATCCCCAGTATAACATGGATTTCTTATGGGCTCTCAAGGGCTCTAAAGGTATGGGGGATGTGGAACATGGTGTTTTGCATCACCGTGATAAACAGGATTCCAGACGACTGCATGAAAGAAGAATACATCACTCCTACCACTCGCAGTAGTGATCTTTGATTTTGTTATTAGTTATATTTTTTCATGAACGAATTCATGAATTTGGCTACAGACTAGCCATAATTCGTGCTATTTTGGAAACGCTTAAATAATTGGGTCAGATCAGTCACACCGTTTTGCAAGAGGGGACATTACAGTTTCGTCATGTTCGGTGTGCGTGCAAGTTTTCAGGTGCAACAGCGAGTGTTCCAAGAATTCAAACTTCGGCTTAGTCAGGAACATAGGGGAGTGGGAGTAGAGATGGAAAAAAAGTGATTTTTACTGAAGCGTACATAGTCACAGGAAGCTTCCTACACAACCACGTCCTCCGGCTCATAGCCTTGCATCTCTGGTTCTGCAAGGAAGTTCAGGTAGTCTGCTGCTGCAGCACGCTGGTAGTCGGCATCAAAGCAACGGTCCCAGCCTGCTTCACGCCATGCAGACCGCACCATCTCCTTGTTGTTGTGGAGGTGCGTCCATGCCGTGAGCATCCATCCCACAGCTGCATCTTTGACCTGCCGCATGCCGAAGTCCACATGGGACGACTCGGACAGTTTTTTGCCTCCCCAGCTTGGGTACCCCTTGCTGATGGCAGCCTTGAACGGCTTTTGCAAGCCAACATCTGCAGGCTGCAGCTTGCTTGTGCACCCTGGGGGATGTAGAGCAGTTGCACCCAGGGGTGATGCTCGCGCACCCACATTTTGAAGTCGTCGCTCACTTTCGGCCGCCACGCGTCCAGAATGAGGAGCAGTTTTGAGGTAGTTAGGTCCTTGCCGTACTCATTGCAAGCACGGATGAGTTACGGCTCCAAGACCATCGCAAACCACTGCTTCGCGGTCTCCACCGGTGCCCAGTGGTTGGGTGTATGTGTGAAGTGCCACTTGCAGTTTCGAAGTGCCCTGTCCGCATGGTTACCATGAGGGTTACAAGCTGTTGTCTTGCCGGTCCAGATAACCTGGCATGGAAGCACGTCACCTTCCATGGATGAAACCACGAGAACTGTCACCTGCCGCTTGTCTTCTTGGCCGCAAACCTTCACTTCAGTTGATCCCTTAGGTGCATAGGTGTAGCGCGGGCTTGGGACAAGGTGCACGCCCGTATGCTCAGCATTGAACACAAATGCCGGCTTGATCTTATGGAGGGGGATCCGGAAGCCAGCACAGCGGTACATGGAGTTGGCGCGGTCACTCCAATCTTCCGAAAGTTTCTGCGAAGCGGATGTCCCGCACCTCCATGTCCAGTTAAGTTCAGTTGCCACGAACTTCCAGACCCATGAGTGACAAAGCATGTTTTCATGGGTTCGGATGGGTTGGATGTCAATGCCACGCTCACGCACGATGGACGTGACCTTCTCGCGAATGGCTGTGCTGCACAGCGGCGTCCCGCGCTCATGCATGAGCTCCAAAGCACGGATGATCTCATGCTTGAGCACGGGGTGGTCGTGAAAGTAGGACCTCCGGCCATTAGATCCTTGCACATGTGCTGTCATCACAGCGGCTGCGTCGATGGGCTTGTCCGGTATTGCTGCTATCGCTGCCGCGTACACCGCACGAAGTTTGGTTGAGCTTGGCTCATACCACCCCTTGACAGTGGAGTAGGAGAGTTTTTTGTAGATGAAAGGGCCAGCGCGTGTGCGGTAGGGCATGCGGAGCCATGCCACTGCCTTGGTAATGCTGTCCGCATGTTACAACACTGCAGCGTGGATGACGGGCACATGCCCTAATCCAAACCAGTCCATGTAGGGTCCCCGTTTCTTGGAGTTTGTGGCAGATGGGGCTGCTGTTGATGGTGGTCGGTCTTTGGTAGATGGGAGGGCGAGTACACCTTCCATTGTGTTGGCGTACACAATGGCATTGTCATTTGTCTCATCCGTTACCAGCTCTGCCATAAGCGCTTCCATGACAGCTTCATCTGTTGCCCGACGCCCTGCCATCTCCTCCGCAGAAATTGCGGCATCAATGAGCACCTGGATGGCATCGTGCTCCACGGCAGCCGGGTACTCATCGTTGTCCACAACATCATCATCGCTGTTGTTTTCCACAGCACCACCACCAACGTCATCATTTACAGCTTTTTGTTCATCGTCGCCATGGTCATCATCATCATCGTCCAAGAGGACGATGCAAGCACGGCGTTTGGGGAGGCGCTCATTGTCAGGGGTGATGTCGGAGGGAGCTTCGAATTCGTTGGGCTCCTGGAATTGTGAAGTGCGAATGATTGAGGGTGTAGGAGTCACAGAAGTTGGGAGCACCAGTTTTGTTTTCCGCGGACGACCTGGCCCACGCTTCGGCGGGGCTTGCGGCTTCGGGCCAGACAGCTGCTTCTCAACATTGTGAAGGTGCTCGTCTGCAGTGACCCTACTGAAAAAAGAAGGAAGTCTCGTCATGGTTACAAGTGTGGCACAAACAAATGATTTGCAAGATTGCATGCAGACTCCAAGAAGCCAACACAACAATCGTGTCGCGTCCATTGATCAGTGATGCAAGCATGATGCTATAGTGCGACTCCAGATGTGCGACGCCGGAAGTGCGACTCGCAACGGTCCTCCTCGTCTTTTTGTCAACGGCATCGCCATGTAAACTAAAACATGGGCAATGGTTGCCACTGGTGGCTGTCAGATTTTGGACATGAGAAAGCCTTTGGTTGGTGTGGAATTCGTGGTTCTTGCCCAAATTCAAACAGTGCTCGATGGATTTTCAAAATTACCTCTGCCATCCGTGGACTGAGAACGAAATCAAGGAAACAATACAAGCAATTTCGTTCATTTTTGGAAACCCAAAGTAAAGGGAAAAAAGCACGAACCTAAGTTATAGGCCTGAAATCAATTTGGACCACGAAATCAAAGATCACTACTGTATTGTTCTCTTTAAAAGGCACATCACATCAGGTGTCTTGTCCACATAATGAAAACTGTTGTAAGCATTCTTCTCTCACCGCCACAAGTGCTTGAGATCGTTTTGAAGGAACAACATTGCAACACTGTTGTGTTTACCTTCGAGACCACCCCATGAGAGCAATCTCTCATCAGCTGCAGGCTTGAACTCCCAGTACCAACATCTAGGCACAAAATCCAGGTGGAAGGCAACTCTGGGCGTGATGAAGCGCCTGGTTGGATGGGTATGGCTGGGAAGAGGGAGGCCTGAAAGCAACAAAAGATAAAGGGAAGATTCTTGATCTCATCATGTCACTTGTAGCTTTTCAAAGCCTACATAGATGGTGTGAGTGGGAGAAGGTATCCTCCAAAAAAACCACACGATTCCTTTCTAAGGCATGTTCAACGTGCTCCATGGCTGGCAGGTGAAAGCTGTGATGAAAAAGAAAAAGAGTAGTAATGCCAAGGCAGTTGCGGTCAGGATGGGAGTAATGGCAACAATGGAGGCCACCAGAGAAGGGGTCGTAGTACCCCGTTTTCCTCTTCTTTGTCCTCCCCCTATCACTACCTGCTAAAACTATGTTCAATCTGGCCATTCTGGGCCAAACATCCGACACCCATGCGACAATGCTCGCCTAGCTATTTCCATGCGCACACAATGGGCCCAAACTACCACAGCGTTTGGCCTGTCCACTAGCTCCTCTTCACTGTCCTCCACCGGATCTTCCAGCACACACATCTCTTCTAATACCTTGTCCAGCGCTGCCAGTGGGGGTCAGCTTCACCATATTACGACCAAGCCCTTTGGACCTGTTAAGTCTGGTTGGCTTCCTCGTCCCAGCCAGCCCTCATACTATGTACAACCACCTGCCTACTCTTTGTACCCTTCCAGGCTACACGGTGGTGGTCGCTTTTGGGGGGGTTACTACGATAGTGGTCGTCTCGACGATTGTGGTATTGCTGAGCATAACCTGGAGAAGACCATCATTGACCTCCTCTATCCTTATGACAAGGAAGTTGAAAGTGTTTTTGGAACCTCCTCTCTCCATGTATGTCAGATTGATGTATAGCTTTGGGTTGCTCGTTCTTGGGCCATTTAGGGTTCGCTGCCTATTGACGTTTCCTGGTTTGAGCGGTGGTCGTCTGTCTTGTTAACTCTTAGTCTTGCTACGTTTGGCCAGTCATCTTCCATTGTCTTTGGCACTGTGGCTATATCTTGTGTTCTTCTATTTGCACGCTCCTCCTCTCGTTTCTATCTCATTGACTCCGGCACCAGGCATCACATGATATTTTGTCGCTGCGTGTTTGTCTCTCTTGGATCTTTCGGCTTTGTTTGCTTTGTTTTCACTAGATCCAACCAGTTGTTGCATGTACAAGGCATTGAAATTGTGTAATTTGTTGGGCCTGGAGGGAACCTGTTCCCACCAGACGCACTGTATCTTCCCGCTCTTGAGGTCAGCTTGTTGTCCGTTTCTAACCTTGACAACCAAGGAATGCAATTCATGTCTATTTGTGGTGTTGGCACATTCTTTTATGGTTCTCTGGTCATGTTGTGCTTCGTGGCCTTCATGGCCTTCGTGGCCGTTGTTTGTTTAATGTTCCTCTGTCTCTCCCCTCGTCTTCCCTTGCCTCTACCATGGTTTATGTTGCACCATCCTTGTCCTCTATGCACACCCATCTTCTGCATCTTCATCTTCTCCATATTAATACAGCTTCCAGTAATAGCCTCCTACGCCTGCATCCAACCCACGGTCTTGATCGTGCCTCCTTTCATCCTCCCTACACGTCATTTTTCCTGCACTAAACTCAAGGTAAGATGCATCGGTCTCAATTTTCCACCTCTGATCATGTCACTTCCCATCCTCTTAAGCTCGTTCATACTGATGCCATGGGTCCTTAAACTAATGATTGTCTTGCTTTCACTCGGACTTGGCTTTGTGTCAAAAGAGTGATATGACTGATGTGCTTGACGAGTTGCCTCCTCAGGGTGAGCATTCCAGCAAGCAACAACTTTGAATGAAATTCCCTGACAGTGATGGCGAGTCTTTTGGCCCCATCTCTCACTTTCTCACCTTGTGTAGAGTGTGTATGGAGTCCTTAGCTCCTTCAAAACTGCAACAAAATGGTGTATCTGAATGTTAAAACTGTAATCTTACTGCTAGTTTGTGGTCTTTCTTTGCTGAGTCCAAGATCTCCCTCCTCTATGCATTAGAGGTTGTTTTACATGACCTAGATGTGGAACTTTGTTCCTCATGGTCCTCTCCCTTGTGAATTCACACCTTGCAAGTGCAAGAGGGACCACCGGGCAAATCTCTGGCTGGCCCGTATGAGGAACTCTCTAAACGATGTTTAGCTTCCAAATGATCTCTGTGACGGTAAGTTAATCAATCGGGGTCGTCTCTGTCTTTTTCTTGGCATGCAGGCCCAATCCAAGGCATCACACTTCTATGATCCTCTTGTTTCATCATGTCATTGAGTCCTCCGACAGTTACATCCTTGAGTCTATCATTGAGCGTAATCTTGATCACTGTCCCCTTGTCCCTCTCCCTCGTTTAAAGGAAGGTGGGCATGTTTTCCTCTATTCTTCCTTTTTTTCCTCAGCTTAAGACAGCAATGTCTCATCTGGTGATGTATCCACAGCATCAACATTGTCTACTAAGTATGCCTCATTGGTTCCTTGCTCCCACATGTCCCTTTGTCCTTCCTCCGCATCTTTTGCCTTGTCTCTTCTCCCCTCCTTGTGTCTTCATCAATGTGTGTCTACTAACCAGTCTCCTCCTCCTTCTTTGGTCCCTCCTATTTCTACAATTTTCCCTGTAATCCGAGCAGGTGCTAAGTATCCCATTGTTGTTGCCTAATCACCAGCACATGCTGATTTCTGATTACCAGCCCCCAAGCCATGCACTTTTGGAGGCCAGCTCTGTGCCCTTCCATTCCATAGTGTGATTGCGTCTAATGATCGAGTTCTTTGTGTTGTATTTCTCATCAACATTGTACATGACAGTCTTAGCATCAGTCTCATTCATCATGGCACGACCCTTGGCTATTCCCTCATCTTTCCAGAGTTTTACAATGTCATTGATACCTTTGTGGCATGCTACATTGTAACATGATTTGCTATCGGTGGCCTTTCTNTCATCCTCTTCTATGCTTATGACCTTCTCATTGGCTCTCCAAGTCCTCGTGTGATTCACTATCTGAAGCCCCTTCTGCTGTTAATCTACACGGTCAAGGACCTTGGTCCCCTCCAAGAATTCCTTGGCATGTAACTTGAGCGTGACCTTCCCAACCCTACAATGCACATACATAAGGAATCCTACATCTGTTGTCTTGGTGAGTGCTTTGCTCCACTGCTCATTGCAGTTCTACCTGCATGTACACCATAAACGCCAGCTTCCAAAGAATCCTAAAACCACATGATGTGACCTTGCAGGGAGGGGAGGTTGATTTCAATGGCTGCCTTCAAGTCATTGGCTGCTTGGTACATCGTTCTACGAAGATGTGTACTGGCATTACATTTGCTGTCAACTATATGGCTCAGTTGTCTCAGCATGCATGTGAGCATCATCTTGAGGCTTCATTTTGTTTTGTATGATACACCCTCTGTATTGCACGTATGATGATTTGATATAGAGCAAAACTCCCTTTAGTTGTTAATGGCAACACCGAAAATGATTGGACACATCATATTGAAACTCACAATGAGTCCGGGTAAGTTTAGTTGGTCGAAGGCATTGTTGTGTCGCAGAAGACATGCAAATAGGGTTGTGTTAGAAGGAGCTCCAACCGAGTACGTATCTCTCTGCTCAAGCACCCTACTACCACATGATTTCATTGTCATTTAGCACTTTAATGCGACAAAATAGGGCTCAAGCGTAACCCTGATTTCGTTGCCATCAGTGGTCGTGGGGACTAATTTCCTCGTGTGTACTCACTTAGCTCGTTTGAATTGGCGGACGTTTGAAATCTTGTCGTTCAAATGAGCGCGCTCGCAAATCAGGAGTGTCGAAGTGCACAAAAATTGTCATTGGCTCGATTGCTAGGAGTTCATTGTCGGTCGAGCAGCTAGCGAGTTGATGTACCCCCCTTGTTACAAGTTGTGATCCATGCAACAATCAAGTTGTTCACTCGACCTCAAGCCACCATGTCGCTCCTCACCAACTTCTTCTCACGTGTCTCTTGCAATGAGCATCAGGAGAACGTCGCACGTGCACTCGCGGGTCCGAAGCCCGTTGCCAAACCACAGTGTGGTCCAGGCCGTCCGCGTAAAACTGGGGTGCTTCCACCGTCCATGACATCATTCGTGGCCACAGTACCCGTCGCCACCGAGAAGTCAACAGAGCACGTGTCCGCTAAAACTTCCATCCACAAGAGGCTCCCTCACAAGAGAGCCCATGTTTTCCTGTCCGAAGACGAAAAGGATGACCCCATTTGCAACGACGAGCCCATCCGCACCACCAAAGATGAGGCCGAGGATGAGCACGCAGTCCACCTAGATGACATCGACGCCGCTGTGGTTGCGGTGGTTTCCGCGATGGACCGCCATGAAGCAGTCAAGGCAGAAAAAAGGATCGTGGCTGCAATCTTGAAGGAACTAGAGAAAGAGGAGGAAGAAGGCAAAGAAGCAGAAGCATCTGCAGAAGCAAAAGCAGACTTAGTAGCATCTCCACCCCTTGTCCTCGTCGGACCCCTCATGTCATCGACATCCAGCACCGCCAATCATGGATCCTACATGGACTCCGCCATGTCCCCACCATCCAAGCAGCGGTGCAGCATCATGATGGCTCCATCCACGGTGCCATCCCCTACCTGCGCCGTGTGTACCGTACACCCAACAGCGGCTCCATCTATGACAGGCTTGCGTACGGCACTGTCAAAGGCTAGTATGAGCCGTGCATGACGAGGCTCAAGGCGCGCTATGTTGGTGCGCTTGTGGCGGCTGGTGACAAGCCAAAAGAGGTTGCTGCGCTGACAACCACGTGGGTGCTGAGAAGTCGTGGAAGGAATTCCTACTTCCAAAACCATCCCGCGCACAAGGGGGAAGTCCTACGTGCACTAGAGGGCATGCGAGAGAAGGGTGTGCTCCTTTTCTTCGCAAAAATCAAGGACTAGGTGCATGCCATCATGGCGGAACGCGGGGTTGAGAATCTTGGCGGGAAGCTGACGTTCGAGATTTTCTCTCGCAATTGGTGCAGGAAGTTTGTGAGCGATAAAGCGCAATGGTCATGGCGCTATTGGGCCACAGCATCGTAGAAGCTGCCGCCGGATTGGGAGCTCTGCGCACCCTCCATGCATCAGCGCGTCGCCTTCTACATTAGGCTCTACATAATTCCTTCCTACCTCATCGTCAACGCAGACCACACATGAGTGCATCTTATGCCCGTGCCACGGTACACGTATGCACCCAAGGGTAGCAAGGATGTCAAGGCCTGTGGCGAGGAAGACAAGTGGCAAGTGAGAGTCCTCATCGCTAGTGCCATGGATGGCGAGGTCTTGTCGTTCTAGGTGATCTGGACCGGCAAGACCAACGCATATCACCCTATCGGACTGCATATTAACAAGGCCAAAAAGCGTGCGTAGTGGGACTTCACGCACACGGCAAACCACTGGGCGTTGGTCGCGACCACCAAGTAGTGGTTCTGCATGGTGCTTGAACCGTACTTCATCCGGATGGACCACACGTCCAACAAGATGCTTCTCGTTCTTGCCCCATGGCGCCCTCAGGCATCCGAGGACTTCCGTGAGTGGGTCCGCGTCCGCTTCCCTTGAGTGCAGCTCCTCTACATCCTGGTTGGCTGCACATCAAAGCTGCAGCCGGAACTCATCGGCCTCCGGAAACCATTAAAGGGAGAAGTGAGCAAGGGGCACTTGGCATGGGTAGGTGACAAGCTCAGGGATACTGAGACAGTGAATTTAGGCATTTGGTCAATCAAGGATGCAACAGTCGGCTGGATGCTCCAAGGGTGGGCCCACCTGCGCCAGAACCCGTCCATTGTCCATAACGCATGGCGCCACGGCGGGTGGAACAAATGCTATGACGTCGACTTCCAGCGTGTGGCAGGCACTGGCCTCGTCAGCTTCATATCTCAGGCTGACGGGCAAGGATTTGAAGATGAGGATGTTGTAGCTTAGGATTGTACTTGTCTATTCTCCAAAGCACAGACATCTTTTTCTCGCATCTTCACCTTTCTCTCCTAGCTCCAAATCCCTTGTCCCCTGCTTCCGAGAACACGTGTTGATACGTTCGTAACGAATTCACGGAACACCCGGATTCAGCCAACGCATAGGGTCAAAACACTAGACTACACACGTAGACAATGCCTTCTCACAAAAGTACAACCATGCCCACTTTGATTGTTATTGAACCAAATTTGAGATAAAAAGAGGATTTCACACACAGAGTAGAAAAAAGAATTTGTTGTATATCAAAACATTAAAGAACCGAAAACACGTGGCAGTAGGGTATGTTTGAAAGCATTTGATTTTGCCTTCTATTAAAACATCTGCGTGTGCCCACCTGCTGCATCACTCTCCTCTGCGTGAACCAAAGCACAAAGGCCATTGCTCAATTTCACGGCATGCATCCATCACACACCAAATAAACCAATGTGGAGCACCAGTTTGTAAGTTTTCACTAAAATTTTGCGAAATTTGTCTCGGTGGATTTACGCACAAGGGTCTTGGGTCTGGCTTATTCAAGTTTGTTGTTCACGCGAATGGTCTCACGCACACACCCTCTGTACCTAACTGAGTATGTGTGTCATTTTCCTCTAGTAATTTTGTGGTGTAACACATACTTGATCTCTGTGTGCATAAAATGTTGTCCTTTGCTGCATGTGTTGTTGCTTCTCTGCGGGCCAAGGGGTCTTGGTATTGGTGTTAATGTGCTGACAACCCAATACATTGATTGTTGTGCACTAGTGTTCACACATGTGCATCCACGCAACAGACTAGATCAGCAGGGCTGCCATCCAAACCAAGTGGCATTCAGAGGCAAAGGCACGTTCAAGTCTCTCACAGTCTTCACATTCTTCATGTGAAGCCACTTTAGTAGCATTTGTCTTTAGAAAATGGGCGAGTGAGCAACTCTTTAATATTGCTAACATGAAACATAGCTATAGATTGCTCACTATGGTGTCAT
>SZWC01009920.1:59516-100246 GCA_023375785.1 Penium margaritaceum
CTGATCGTGGATAACCGACAATCGGCGGTGTTGGTCTGTCAAAAAGCAATGGAATTCGAATACACAAGTGTGGGGGGGTGGGGACGAGTTCGGCATTTTGTCGCGGATAAAAACACAATTGCATAAGAGCAAAACAACGCTCGACATGAAGTCAATTATTTTTCAAGGTCACAAACAAGGACATAAACATCCGATTCACAAGTAAGCCCACACAGAATGTTTCAGGACACATGTACGTCAATTGTACATTTGACCCATACTGTCATATTATTTTAATCTGTTGTTAAGCTATAACATGCAATTCCCAAGACACAGGTACCATGTCCATTGTTTTCCATGTGAACACAGGAAAATTCACCATTAAGATAATTTCATGAAAATTACCCAAATCTACGTACATTATACACTGAATGTCGCGTGTATGAAATGGGGACGATTACCTATACCTCTGAAAATAGATGGCGAGTGCAACCCAACAATCGCTAAAGAATGCCCAACAGTCGCGGATCGATGGTTGGGCACTTGTTTGCATTTTTAAGGCATTTTTTGAAACCTTGTTGCAGGTTCGAGTGTTGTTGCATATGTTATGATGGAGATGGACATGCCATAATCCAGTCAGCAACAACATGTTGCAACCAAACTCTAGATCCGAGAGACTCGGTTATGGCACAAGACACGGTTGCAATTCAGAGTAGTGCCTGCCATACTATACATCACGCGTGCCATCAGTCTACCACTATAGTTGGACTTGCTGTCGATGCATCAGTGAAAAAACTGAGTGCATGCACGTGTGCATTTTGCGTTCCCACTAGGAAAATCCAACAATCCAGCCACAGTCAAGTAGTCGTAAACCAATGACTCCCAACCTCACCCATGATTTGAGATGGCGAGGATCGTACCGGAGTGGCTTTCTCATGAAACCGTGCATCACTATAACCAGTCCATAGGAAGTGTGTTTTGGGAGAGTAGTTGGTTCCCATTGCCAAGATTGTAGATAATGCTAGTGAATTTGGGCTATTCAACACCAACCTCATGTGTCAACCTCAAACTAGTTTGAAGTTACACGGTTCATCATGGTGTTTCTCTCCCATGACGTTAGCTTGTTTGCCGGCGGGAAAATACGGCCATACGTTGGGAAGCCCGGTGGACAACCCGTTCACAAACTTCAACACCGGGGGGGGGGGGGTGCGTGGCTTCAACTTCGAAAACACACAAAAACCATCATCGACCACTTAGTCGTCACAAAGGGTCGGAATGATTTTGGAAACACATCTGACAGTCCCAACATTGTACCTAATTGGAGAACATTCCCAACGTCTTGGGAACATGTTCTGTCATGACAGTTTGTTTCAATGATGTGTATGTTCTAGGAAAGTTTATGGATTGAATTTTATGAGGTTTTTACGTTTTTTGCTATTGAGCGACAGTCGTGGGCGAACGCAGACCGGTGATGCTACCAAACTGAGCCAGTGATTGACATAACACTATTGACGTACCCCGAGGTTGTCAAGATTAATCAACCAGTCTCTATGGTTAATGGGATTGGCCCGTAGGGCTTGAGGGTTGGAAGAATATGGAAACTGGTCCCTTTATGAAATCGCACAAGGAACCTGGGTTTTGTGGTCGAATTGCCCTTGTATGTAACGTGAGTAAATGCTCGAGGGGAGAGACAATAAGGGTAAATAGACAGAATAATCCTGGTTGTGGCCTTGTTCTCGTATAAGGTGTTGTGCTCCTACTCAACGTTGAAAATCTGAACCTACGTGGTACATGGCTTCCCGGAGACGCAAACATGGCTGTGGAGGTTGAAGGTTTATGTCAACGTGAACGGTTGGATGGGTTGCTTTGATGCTCGAATGATCCAGGCCGTGAGCGCTTGAGAAAATGCTAAAATCTTTGTCGTGGCATGATTATCCTCTCTAGCCTTGAGATTTTGTAATCATTGTTGGTTTGATTGATGGTAACAGTATTGCGTGAACTCAATTTTAAGAAATGTGAGAAAACATTGTTTTCAGAATTTCCAAGCCACTCGTAAGGTCGCAGTTAGGGCGNGAGGGGGTATTACTTTATCGGAGTATGCTTTCCCTGCACGAGTGTGTAACCTTTGGTTTGTAGTTTGCCCCTTTTTTAACACAACGTTACATTATGGAGTTGACATGTTGTCTTCTGTCAGTGTGGCACAAGCCTTGTTGGCAGTGTAGACACATCACGACCAATCCTGGCTTCGCCCGAGGTCATGCTTGACGTGAACACATCAATGTGCATGTGGTCAATGTATCGTGTTCTCCCAAAACATCACCATCCAACCCGCATAGATTGCGTCGAACCTACGAGAGAAGTGCCTCATGCCACACGTACAACTTTCCTGTCACGTTGTCTTTTGATGTGGGCTACGCAACCATTGTGTGTACCCTATTGTCCTTGTTAGCTCTCAATCTCTTTGTTTTTCACTCTTGTTCACCTCCTGTCTGTGCCATGGTCCACATGCGTTGTGGATAGGGAGATCGCAACGATGGGGGACTCGTCCGCATGTGGTAATAATGGGTATATCGCATGGTTAATGCTGAATTTCATTACACAGTATCCATTTTGTCTGAAGATGGCGGCATAACTCAGCAAGGCAACCAGTCGTAAATGTAGGTCCCATGGCCCACCTCCCATCACACCATCACGTGGCACATTTGCAGCGTTGGATGACTAGCCAAGTCTTGCTTCCCCGCCCCAAGTGCAAGTTTATGATGAGGACTTGGAGCAAGAACTACAAGCCCATGTCCTTCTTCCCTCGCATGTACAACTTGCAAATAACAGTCTACGTCTCAATTGTGGGGTCCGTGGCCATGGTTAATCATGGCCGGTGCTGCTGTACTTCATGATGCATACCGTGTGGTTCCATGTTTGTACTTCAACTTGCGCTTCGTGGTCATGACCGTGCAGTGTCCTCAGATGACAAACTGGACGACTCGGCCCCGTTGAGGCACAAAACGACAAATCTATTCCCGCCCGGCAAGGAATACTCGACGATGGAGGAGGCAAGTGCCACAGTTGATGATTACGCCATAGCCAACAACATGCCCGTGTAGTGGCTTCGGAGCGAGAAGACTCGTTTTGAGGCATTATGTGGACAGTAGAAGGACTAGAAGTGTCCGTGGCTGTTAAAGGCTCATGTCAATGCCTGTCATGGCAACGTTGTCGTTGGCTAGTTTGTTGATGGCCACCATTGTGTTATTGGTATGGGACGCGGAGTTCCAGCAAAAATGATGTGTTGGGCTAGTTGGTAGATTGCGTCCAAGTTGGAGCGCAACCCCACGGCTAACGTCAAGACCCTTGAGGTCGTGGTCAAAAGAGCACCGGTAAGGAGGTTGACAAGAACACTCTCTACCTCACGAGGTCGAAGACGCCAGAGCGGATTATGGGCCGAAAGGACAGGGCCTGGTCTCTTTTCTTAGTCTATTACAAGGAGGTGAGAATGTTGTGCTTTCTTACTTATGTGTCGTTGATGTCATTTTCTACAGGCCTCAAAACTAACTTTACCACTCTTGCTTTGAATTTGTAGCTCATGCATGAGGATCCCATTACCCATGTCGTTGCTGAGGGAACCAAAGACGGAAATCTCCATCGTGTTTATTGCTACGCCCGACGTCACCATCCTAGGGCTTCAACATTTTTGCAAGCTCTTGACCATTAACACCATGGAAACACACCTAAAAAAGGGGCATAAACACGTTTCTCTCATCTGCCCGTTCTTTGATGCCAAGGATAATGCGGTGCCCATGGCTTGGGCCATGGTAAGGGCTAAAACTGAAGACAATTGGAATTGATTTTGCTTCCACTTGTCTTTGGCATACCGAACGGCCGTGCAGGAGGGCATAGTGGTCATCAGTGATCGTGAAAAAGGGCTCCTCAATGTGTTGTCGAGAAGCTGCTTCGAGCCTAGCACAACTACAATGCCTTCCATTTGAGGGAAAACGTGTGACAGAAACAAGGAAAGCAGGCATGCTGTAGGTTTTGGAAGATGGCACATGCGCTCATGGAGGCTTAGTGGCAGCTCTGCAAGGAGCAACTTTGCCGCGTTCACACGCTACTATCATGCTGCTAGGCGCGAACGAGGGTGGCATACCGAAGGAGGAATGCAAACTTTACTACACCATTGGTCGCGGTGGGTACACGACTTCCAATGCCACCGATTCTTTGAACACACGCATTGTCAAGGTTTGGAAATTCCTTCCCTTCTACTACTTTGTGGCTCTGTATATGTGGGTAGAATGATTAGTTGCAGATAGCCAGAAGCTGAGCTAGCAGGTGAAAGGCTAGTTTGCGCCAACTCCAGAGAAGCGCATGCTCCACACATCCATCAGCATTCCAAACTATGAGGTGGAAGAGGAGGGCCCGCACTCGGCTGTTGTTACTGGGCCAACCAACTGACAGCACCGAGTGAACGTGCAAGAGAGGACGTGCACACGAGGTGGTTGGAAAAAGTGGGGGCAGCCTTGTGTGCATGTATGTGCATTATTTATTGGAAGGGGTTGAAATCTGGAGCTGTTGGTGGATGTCCATCACACCCGCATGGCCTGCAGCCGAACGGACAACCACCCCATGCCTGGTGTCAAACCACACCTAAAACATCCAAAAGACAAGCTGTGGAAGTAGCCCGGACTCAAGAGTGGACTAGGCCGCCTGAAGAGTGCAAGGTGGGAGCAGGAGGCTCGAAGGAAAAATGATTTCATCTGCCCATAGTGTGGTGTCTGTGGGCACAGGAAATCCAAGTTCCTCAACCCTCTGGCTATCAAAGGTGTAGCCGCTGCTGTGGCCAACTGTTGTTGCATCAGCTTGAGCGAACAAAAGAGACCATTCACGCTAAGGGAGCAACCGGATGCTATCCTAGTGTCCTTCCAAGTGGTGGAGGACCAGCGATGGGAACTGGTGTACCTAGGCGAGGTGCTGGGGCATGGAGAAAGGAGAGAGTAGACACGGGGACCAGTGGGATAAGAGAGGATGAGGGGGCTGGTGTAGCTAGAACACACTGGGTAGTATCACACATAGAACCTCAAAGGGCTGCTGCCATTGCAGTGTTAGGGCCGGGTATAGGTATGCTGGGTTTCAACACGATGAGGGGTGCATCATGTAGAGGTGTAGCAGTTGGTTCTCCTAGATCTGCTACATCACATGCTATTGGAGCAGTTGCAATAGCAAGTGTTGCAGGTGCAAGCACAGGACCGCTATACAATCCAGAGAAGGACACAACGTATGACTCGGGAGAAGATGAAGTGTACAAACCTAAGATGTAGATCTTTCCTTACTTTGAGGATGAAGAAAAGGACAGAGAGAAGGATGAGGACATGTTTGAGGACTTGAGACAACATTATTAGTGTTACTGGCATGAAGAGATTTTCCAATGGGAAACAACAGTATAGGAAGCTTGCTGGTTTGAAGAGACATGGGATGAAGAGCATTACAAGGTGGACAATGAGACATTCATACAAGGGCTAAGCGAGTCCCCTCAATTCATTGTAAGCACCCCGTGTATGTTAATGTGTGTGTTTCATTTCATTTAAGAAGTTTATGTTATTGTTTCCCTTGTGTATGTAGGTGAGACTGTGTACAACCTAGAACCATGAGGTCAGCTTACGTGTGGCCTACAATTTGGGGGCCTGAAGGTCTCATTATTCAAGCATTCATGGAGGTATTGGTCAGAAAGCACGTGGCCCATGACAAGGAGAAGCCCTAAGAGCAGTAGTGCACCGTAGTGATGGTTTGGAGTGGGGTGTGATTGCGTGGAGCCTAGAAACTACATCAAGTTTTGATCATTAAAAATTGTCCTCATATCCATCTGGGAGTACTTTTTGTATGATTGCTCAGAAATAGTTGATGTATCGAGAACACATGCGAACAGTGCATAAAAGGAACAGAGGGACATTGTTCAACCTCTGTCCATATTCATTCTTACACATCTACAACGGTGTTGAACACTTATGTTTAAGGTTGCAAGATGTTTTTATGGTCTATTCTGTCTGAAAAGTACAAGAGCCAATTGCTTTCTCATTTTTCGTTGGAGTGTGTGCTGCATATGTCTTCTTCAATTTATCGCCTGCAGGTATTTGTACCCAAGTCATCAAAGTGTATTCCTATACATGTCTTGTACAAGATGAATCTTTCGCTGGTTTAAGTGTTACGGAGGAAGACACATACGAGGATGATGATATTTTTTACGATGTCGACAGCATCATGGACTATGAAGACTATGTTGGAGATATGGATGATGTTTTCGCTCCAGCTTGCTGCCTGCCAGGGCGGCTGTGCCTAGCTTGCAACATCATAGGTTTGCTGTATACACTTCCTCCTTTAGTTAGGGAGTAAATTGCCAGTGGAAGTTTATGATGACATTTGTACTAATGTATTTCCTTCAAATTGTTTCCCGTTGAAGGACCATGTCACTTTATACATATTCATTGTCTTTGAATGTTGGAAAATGACGTGAACAAGAGAATTTAACAACATAAGATTTTCAATTTGATATTGACAATATGTTATGTGTATTTTAAGAGATTTTTCAGTACATAAAAAATTTCATGTTGTCACCAACAGTAACTTGGTATGACATTTCATCGTTTATTTTTTCTTTACTTCTATAGGAGTAGCTTTCAAAATCCAATGCTTAAAAAATGAACACAACGTCATATCCGCCAACAACAAAGACAATGTCTCTAACGACACATCATCACTCAAGCACGGCATATTGTATTAGCCGTTGTGAGGCTTTGGCGTCGACGACAAGCAATAGGCTTCAATGTCAGAATCAGGTCATTGTCAATTGGAAAACAATGGAAAGCCAGGTGTCAGGCCTAGTCACCAGCAAACACTCATCGGACACAATGATCGTACATCGTACTAGGTTGCATTCACCAACGACCAACTTGCCAAAGCTCCAGAAGTGGATATGGAGTCATTAAGAAGAAGTTCATTGTATATGGCACTGATGTATGAAATGACACGTGTGTATCGCATTTAATGTTCAGACAGTTGGACAACGCGTACGCAAGTTCCAAAAAATGGATATGGAAAGTCTAATGTACAAAACGTGGATACCCCAATAGATGTCGAGAGTTTTGTTGACATATGGTCAGATATATGAACAAAGTAATCCTGGTCAAGGCTATATCCTTCTTTCTGGTTCCTGACTTACCGGCAGCACAAACCTAGCTATAGTGGTTGTAGTTATATTCCAATCAAACCGCTTGCCACTTAATAAGGCGTCAACAACAAGTTAGTGTGTGATGACATCACAACTCATGCACACAAGTACAAGGGTCTGGGTAGGGACACATGGAGTATCAGGAAGCTCAAATTGAATACAATTGTAGAGAGAAATGTCAACTGATAAGTACACAACATAAGGTGAGGCCCCGTGAACCCTACCACCTCCATAGCTACCGCTATTTCCCCATTTGTTGCTAGGTCATGAGTGGTCTCTGCTGTGTCTCTCAATCCCTCTGCCACGTCATGTGCGATCTCCAACTCAATCTGTATCGTTGACTCACTTCTGGTTGTCCGCTAAGGTTGTGCACGAATTCTTGGATTCATGAATCTGTTTCACGAATCCTGAATGTGGATCTGGATTCACGAATATGGATTCAGGGTCAAGTCTCATATGGGAATTTGTGAATCCACCAAAAATTCTAGGAAGGAAAATAGATTGAGCAAGAGAGGAAAACATCAAGCTAGTCCTGCTCACATCCGACAGTTAAGCAAAGACGCTTGTACATTCAACTCTTGAAGTTTCAAAAGACGGGAAGTCATTGGGAACAACCACGCCAACTAGCGCAAATCTTCCATGTGCCAGATTAATTTCCTAACACATGTAGGAAATAGGCCATATGGCGTTTGCCACCAGCTTGTACATTTTCCATGAGCGAGCGATGATTCATTTTGTGTCTTCCAACAAAGTTGGCGGTTGTGCGATGACTTGAATGACATCCTTTTGATGATTTAGGTCATCAAAGCCTAGCGTCGAGCCAATCAGGCATGTGACTTGACAAGAACCACTGGCTTTTGTAGTGATAGGGACGCTGCCACATCAGGAGGTGAACCAAATGTCATTTCTTTTCAAGGAGCCAAACATCTTCTTGGTTAAAGTCAAGACTAAGACCACAACTAAGGATTAGCCCAGATTCATGAATATACAAGGACTCATGAATCTTGGAGTTGGATTCGTGAATCTAGATCCAGTAGTCGATTCAAACTCTCAAATTTGAATCAAGCTTGAGATTGCGAACCGGATTTTGTGTGCAACCTTGCCATCGGCAGACACTCCATAGCCCCCTTGACCTCACTTCCATGCCAGCTTGTCCATCTCTGGAGCTTGGCATGGGCGAGTGTAGAGGGCACTTGCTATGGCTAGCAAAAGGGCACAATGTAAGATTTGCGATTGAAGAACAGTCTCTTAAAAGTACTATGACACTGTCACGAGGATGGCCACCAGCACGTTGATGGTGAACTATTTTGTGACTGCTACGCGTTTGTTTTGGTGCATGGCGCGGCTAATGCAATTTGCGACTTCAAGTTGCCTTTGGTGCTATTGGTGCTGCTTATGACCACCGTCAACGTTAATGGCGGTGGTCCCCGCCACACGTCCACGAGCTGGTAACGCTGCTGGTTGTGCCGCTATGGCTGTGGCTCCCATTACTACACTGGTTGCCATCACCAACCGACGGCTTTGACCCTAATCCACCTCTTTACTACCGCAATTGATATCACATCTCATGCAATTCTTACTTCAATTGCACTCGACGTCTCCCTTTTTTCTTTTGTTTACCGAACTCTCTGTGCAAGTGGGGTACCCAAAGTTGCTATTACTTTTGTTTTTGTTATGCCTGCTGCCTGCCGCCACTGTTATTGTAGCTACTTACGGCTGCCGTTGCTACTCGGGGTATTGTTGTGGTTACTACCCTTCGCCACCACACTTGCTTCAGCTGCTAGTGCAAAGGCTTCTCCCCTCCACCGTTGCACCTATAACTTTCCTCCACCGCTTCTACTACTATTGCTTCTACTACTGATGCAGTTGATGCCCACCATCGTTGCTCCTTCAGTTTTTCAACGATCTGCTGCTTCCATAACGATACTAAGGTTGGTCCTCTTTTGTAGTACTGTTGCAAGTACTTGCTACTTCCGCTATTGCAAAGGCTCGCCGCTCCCGCTACATCTACACCTGATACCAGCTTGCAAATGCTGTTGTGGTGGCTAATACCCGTCGCTGATCTCGCTACAAGAGCTTCTCGCCGCTATTTCCACCATGGCTGCTGTGGCTTGCAGCCGCCGCTGCTCTCTCTGCTGCTTCCAACGCTCTATTCAAACATAGTTGTGGTGGGTCCTTTAAGGATCTACAGCTACTGCTATGGGTGGATGCCAGTAGTGCCACTCACTACAGCTGTTGTTGCGTCCCTACTACTAAACACAACGAGCTCAGGCTCGTTCGCCCTGATACCACGAAAAAATTCCTAGAACCTTTCTAACCGCTCGCCAATTAAGTAGGCATTAACACTTAGTTAGTGTCGATGATTGTCACAAATCATGTTCGAAACTACAAGGGTCTGGGTAGGGACAAGTGCACAATGTAAGGAAGCTTAAATTGAGTACAATTGCATAGTGACAAGTTAAGAGAAAAGTAAAGAGCATGAATACTTGCCGCGCGTTCGGCAAGTGACTCAACGGCCGTGTGTGTCCTAAACCGGCCCAAAGCCACTGTTTTGGACGTAACTCTACGCACATGTATTCAAATGCAAATTCGTCTGAACCTAGAGATGTAGAATCTTGAGCCATTGATCAACGTAAATACCATGCAAAACATGCAAATTGAGCTCAGAAGCTTTTCCAGAGAGGAAACTCTAGCAACTACAGAAAACTGTAGAGCACCCAAGCTATCACCCTGGACATTGTTACAGCAATGTGGCAGTTTCTATTGGGTGGAGCCACCACCCGTTGGTGCGTAGACGCTAGCTAAGTCCAGAGAGGGGCTTGTGTCATAATGGTCATGTGGTAGGTTCTGAAGACGTTTAGGGACCCTCACAAGGACATCGTAATCTTGAGTATTGCTCCTTCATACCACCTGTATGTTGTATACGAATAGTCATCATGGTCGCCAGTCGTGATGGGTGGAAGCCACATAAAACAATAAGCTTAAATAGCCTCACTAACCTTGCAATACTAGAAATGGTTTTAACTTGGAGTTGTTGTACCTTGCATGATTGATGGTGAAAATCCTGCATGAAATTGTTTTGAAAAAAGGTGCGAAAACATTGTTCTTCCGAATGTCCAGGCCGTTAGCAAAGTCGTCATTAGGGCGGCCTAAGCCGTGAGGCTATGATGTGAGTTCGGATGAATCTGTTGACCAGATGGACCGGCGGATGAAAAGGGTGGTCATCTCTGTCTGTCACATGTTTTAGAAGTAGTTTTCTTAAAGAGGAGCTCACCACACACACTCGTCCTCGACGTCACAAAATGTCGTTGCTTTTGGTTAGGTTGTCGTCTCGCAAACGTTTTCCCTATTTGGTCACTTCCACATTTGTTGAACAGGGACTTTCGTTCCATACCTGTTCTACACATTGTGCAATGTCGTTGCGGCTTGTGTGGTTTTCATCTTGCAGAGGTTTGCCTTATACACTAACGGCCAAACACTACGTCCCCATACCTTGTGCATAGCGCGTTGTAATCTACCAACTAAATTTTTATGTTTTCCATCACTTGGTTGGCTTCATATATTTTTGACTCATATCCAGATTCTCGCGTGAAATCTTTGAATCTTTTTCCAAAACTACCCTTGTAACATCGAGGGGTTGTGGGTTTTATTGAGGTTTGGGCTTCTCCCTCTCCCCACATCAGCGCAGCATGGGAATTTCCATAAGAAGAGCGGATTTTAGTCTTCCAAACCACTTCGCACGTGTAAAAAATTTTCATGAGAAATCGAAATAGACTCGATATCTGTACAACAAAATGCGAGTCAATGGTGGTTGGTCACTTTTCCTGAGTCGGCTATGGTAATCAACAAAGCCGGAAACACACAAATTGAGTTGGTAGATGAGATAACGCTTTGTGGGAGGTGTCGGGTTGTGCTATTTCTATATTGGGAATATCAAGTGAAAGGAAAGCGCGACTGGGAACCTCACCCTGAAAGTTCCCTTTTTCTCCAGCAAAGTCCTTTATGGGGGTAGCTAACGGGAAAAAGAATTGTACGAAGGTTGCTAATGTTTGCAAACTTGATGGAGGTAGTTAGAACAGGCTTTGAGGACGCAAAGTTGGTCTCCAAGAACAACGAGTTACTCCTGCATTTGAGCTTTCATGAGAAAAACTATACACAACGAAAAGACAAACCAGTGGCAGCCGCAACGTGCTCACCAGCAAGAAAAACACTAAAGTTGGGGGTGATCCACACGTGCGATTCGACTGGCAACTTCTTTTTCCTAGTTGTTTGGTCATAAAATGTATTTGCAATCGGTAGCTGCAATCTCTGAGCAGTACTTCATCCTTTTGTTAACAACGATGTACATAACTCTAATTCATTGTCAAAGTAGTAGATGAGATCTGTCTTCACACAATTACATTTCAAGGATAATTTTGGGTCTATAGTGTACTACGGAAATAATTCGTAATCAAACGTTTCATAGCCCAATCTAGGTCAAGATAATACAAATAGTTATATCATAAAAATGAAAAATCTAGGGCAGTTCATTCAATATTTATTATAATTCAAATCTAATAAAAAACGACTTCTCTCCATTTCATTCCATGAAGCAATTCCTCTTGTAATTTATTTAATAGATTCAAGGATATTTCAAACAAATATAAAATCATTATCAAAACAACTCAAAACAGATGAATGATATTCATTATGAAAAACAATATGATAATGAATAAGTGGAATAAAAAATCATGACTTAATTGAGAGAAAACATTAAGTTATAAAATTTTGCATACTTTACAAACTAAATTATCTATTCTAGGAAGTACATCCAACTTATATACAACAATTTATTCTTATCGTAAAACACATTCAAGGGACACTGTAATCCATATTTATCAAGGATGAGAAGTTTGTGATCATTTATAGGAAAACTTAATGGAATAAATCTTGGTTAATAAAAAATTTGAGACTGCACAGTGATGTTTGAAGAAAAGTGAATCCTTTAAGAAAGTTTTCTTATGCAAAACAATTTTTCTAATGTTCAAATAATTTCATTTTGTAAACTAATGTGTATTGATGATAAAGTAATTCGCATGCAAAAAATTATTATTTATTCATAAAATAAGTAATGAAACTCTCTCCTGTTCTCAAAAAAATGCTTTGTGATCAATGCTATGGGATTATGTTTCCCGTAAAAACACCATAATAGAGTTTTTTCAGCATATGAAAGCCATTAATAACTTTTGTTTTGGAAAGTATAAATTCAATGTTATGTTAGAAAAACTACCTTTATGAAATGGAAATAAATTTATTTTTTAAATTTGATAAATTATAAAAGAATATAAAACTTTCCTTGAACTTAACTATTCATGTGAAATCCTCAATAGGGTTGTAAAAACACAATTTCGGATGTTTACGGAAATGAAAACCTTAACATTTTAAATTTTACTCATTTGAACGAGTTGTTTTAATTCCCCCATAGTTTTACATTTTTCCATAAAGTACTGCTTGAATGTTTCAAAAATGTAGTGGAAATATGAATGGAATAATTTAAAAATACGTATTCCTTTTCTTTATATTTGAAATTTAAATAGATTTTTTAATCTATATTTTTGATATAGTATTTTACGCGGAATATAGAATATTTGAGTGATGTTTGGGTTTTTTAATTCTTCAAAATTCATTATTATAGTTTCTATCCCTAAACGTATAGTGAATCTTTTTAGTGTGAATTTTGGAACCTTACACTTCATTCCCACTGATATGTGTTTGATTCTAAACCTAGATTCATGTACCCTGTACCGAGTCCATGCTGTCACCATAGGCACAAACAAGGGGCAAGAAGAAGAAAAAGAGGGTACCAATCTCTGAATTTCGTCTGTTGAGGATTATATACTATTTTTTGGCTTCTTATTTCTGTACTTATTTTTTTTTTCCTTCTGGGCTCCATGTCCTTCAGTTGTGCTACGCGTGGTGTTGTTGTTTTTGTCTCCGTTTTGTCGGTTAGCGCATGCCAAGAATTCTCCTTTGCAAAACCTTGATGGGGTGGGTTAGTGGCAGGTCGATTCGACCAACTTCTAACTGCCCTCATCTAGTTACCGAACGTTAGCACCCCCCGTACGATTCTTTTTCCCGTTAGCCGCTTCCATCGAGGACTTCGCTGCTTTGGCTTCGTTCCCTCATGAATCCTGGATATTGTTTTTTCGGCCTTTCAAGTTCTGGCTTTAAGGGTTAAACAAAGGGGCCATTAGAAATGATTCTTGAAGTTGCCGGTTGGCGTATGAGCGAAGCACAGCGCACTGCGGAGAACAGATCGCATCCTAATGGATTCATTGTTGCTGTCGTCTCAGAGTCCTCTCCCGCAAACCGAGAAGCTTCCCTATGGTNAGGGAAAGTTGGCGATTGGGTTCATCGCATCGAAGGAACATGTGTCAAAATTTCACTATGTTTTACACATCATTGACAGCGACAGCTACAACGCCGCTGTCAAACCTCATTGGTTTTCATTGGTTTTCAGGTGTTTTCAACTCCTCTCGTGGAAACCACCATGCGTGAGCTTGACAGCGACAGCGGCGACAGGGAGCGTTCCGTTCGATTTTTTCCACTTTTGGATCTCGCCTTCGACTGGCCGGCAGCTAGCTGCCTTTTGTTGTATTTGATGTACGGATTTGTCCTTTTCGAAAAGCAATCACATGTTAGGGAACGTGAGATGACGTGCAGACGTTCTTCCCGAGTCGCTGTTGGTCTTCACAGCGGCTCTCAGAAGAGAACGAAACATGTATAGCGGATGAACAATGTTCTCTGGCGGGCAGAAGCTCAAGAGGGAACGAGGACGAGGACGAAAGTGACACCCCCAAACTCTAGGGGTACCAATGCATGCGTGCATCATGCATCGTCCTCGGAGGAGCCGGGTGATGCGGGGTAGCAAGGGAGGATCCTGGCTCGAACTGAAAAACGTAGTTCCTGCGTGCATCTAGAGGGGAAAGTTACCAGAAGAGAGAAACACACGTGCGCCGCCCGTCTCAAGACGTCTGTGATTACCGTAATACCGTCTATAATATTCTGGGGTCCCCTTCTCGGAACTTCTAGACAGGAAATGATTTTAGACCGGTGAAGGGGAACGNATCGACCCCGTGCTCCTCCTCCCCTGCGCCAACGCCACATCCTCAGCATCCGCAGCCCAGGTTGACAGCCGCTAATCAATCAAATGGTGGAATCATATGGAGCGAGCTCGCAGCATGCAGCAGCCCTCTGGCCGCCGCGCAGCTGAGCTCGGCACTTGTGATATGCCGTTACTAGGCCTCTTTGGCCACCATTGGCATGTCACCCATATTGACCTCGTGTGCACTGTCCCTCCCCCCCTTCAGGACCTCGCTAGGACATCGCTTGCTTTGACCTTTGCATGCTTCCTTACATTTGACCTTTGCATGCTCTCACTGTCATGTGTGGCTCTGTGCCACCGTCCATTCCCCGTGGAGGGGTAGCGACGATAAACATAATAATCTATCTATCTACCATCGTCCTCGGAGGAGCCGGGTGATGCGGGGTAGCAAGGGAGGATCCTGGCTCGAACTGAAAAACGTAGTTCCTGCGTGCATCTAGAGGGGAAAGTTACCAGAAGAGAGAAACACACGTGCGCCGCCCGTCTCAAGACGTCTGTGATTACCGTAATACCGTCTATAATATTCTGGGGTCCCCTTCTCGGAACTTCTAGACAGGAAATGATTTTAGACCGGTGAAGGGGAACGACCATCGATTCGAGCGAAAACATCAGAGGGGAACGAGAGATATGGCAGCCATGCGCTGACGTCAGGGACAAAACTGACGCATCCCTCACCACCGCTTTTCTCTCGTTTTGAGGTTCCGTACCATGATGTGAACCCGAAGTCAGGGGCACCATGGCACTAGTAGGAGGAAGCGTTGGCGTGCGGGCGCCATGGCACTAACTAACGCGGTTTGATTGGTCGTCAAAAGGAAACAACTGCATGTCGAGTTTGTGCTTTTATTTTGACAGGCTACCACACGGTTTGACTGGTCTTTGGGCAAGNAAATGTCTTGATTATCATTTATACACGCTATAGGAAAGAAGATAAGGGGCAACCACTTTCATGGCTGCAACGACTAGTTGAAGGACTGAATCTCACAAAGAATATTGTTAAGAGTGAGAGTGTGGGAGCATATGCGATAGCACGTGCACAAATGGTGACAGATGAAAGTTTCCAATGCTTGATTATAGATGATGGTTCTTCAATCTTCATCTCATATCTTTGTATACGGTGCAAATAATGATATCTAGTGGTGATGTAGATTGAAAAAACGTTCAGTGGATGCAAAATTAGCATAGTAGTGATGATAATGAGCAAGGCATATGTGTGAACAAAAGAGCTAATTTATACATTAGACATAAGAGTCTTATGGAATTGATGCACTATGGTTCAAGGATTTTTTTTATTGGTGTTATCCTATAATGGATGGTCGATTGTAGATAGTGGAATGAGAAAAAGTCACTAAAAAGGAGGAAAGCAACATGTGAAAACAAGAGAAGTGACCTTGTTTACTCAATTGACTAAGAAAGAAATGTACACCATGCACAATCAAATGATGCTGCAAGGTGACAAAAGCTACCATTATGATAGTGAAGAAGATGGTAATAACTGTGAGACCACTACTAGTAGGGCGCAAGAAGGAATAGAAATGATGTTGATGATACACATGATGAAGAAGACAAAGTACATGATTGAAATACAGCGATGTTTAAGCAAGGATCGAAGTGTAAAATGCAAGAAGGATGGGACTACAATGAAGTGGTAGATATGGTAAAGATTCAAAGAAGAAGATGATGAAATGAAAACACGAAGATCAATTGTAATTAGTTGTAACCTTTTGAATACAATGAAAGAAAGCATGCTTTACGGAATTCAAAAGTAGTTGTTAAAGAAAACATAATCATTCCAACTAACATGAGAAAAATGATTGCTTATGAGGAGCCACATGGCAGAGAAAATGGTAATAGGCTTTAATGGATAAAAAAACTTTATTTTCAAAACACTTTATGCTTGAAAACGAAGGAATCTTTTCATGATGTCATAAGAATTGCTTGAAACGTGTATAACTTAACAACTCTCATGATCATTTTTGTAACATACAAACACTAAGCTATTCTCTTGATGGAGTTGCTGGACCAACACAATACAAAAGCGAGACAATAGATGAAATATGTGATTTTTGGGGAAAGACGTGCGTATACATCCCAATCTAGGATTTTGTTTGTTTTTAACTTTTTTGCCTACTTTCTTTAACGGATTTCTTTAGGCAAATATGTTAAGTACCTCCTAAATTTCTTCCGCATTCATAATCTAGGATTTGAGAGCAGGTTTCTACTATGAATTAATTCATGGTTCTAGCACATACACGTGAACGAAACAAAGGATCAGGGCTTCAAAAGTGTAACAGAGGAAAGAAATCATTTTTTCATAAGGGGAAATTGGTGACGTAAGAATGACTTAAAAAAGAAAGTCATGATCATTTATTACGATGTAGATGTAACACCACACCACCATGTCCTCATCCTCTACCTCGTTAGAGTCAAACTGAAGCTTCCCCGCAAGGAAAGCTGCCTCACAGTGGAATCTAGGAGAAAGAACACGTGGACATATTGCATTTCCCCATGTAATTTTAACAACATTCTCACAACGCATCTACTTCCATGCTGATTGAAACCAACCGTAAGCCTCTTCTTTGAGAACAATCGTGTCCATGTTTGTGGGCAGGCAGTTGCGTGTACGATAAGTGCCCCATGTGGCATAAACGTTTTCAATTTTGTTATTAAGGGGAGGCATGATCCCAAGGTCGCATGCCTATGCCTAAGAATTGAAGCCAAAAGGGAGGTAGTAGATGCAAATCTGGAAGAAGTTGCTAGACAACCAATGTTCAAAAGATGTACTAGCGTGCGAACACCATGCATCAAAGATAAGGAGCATGTATGCATTCCAACATGTAAACCGAGTTCCTTGCACAAGCAAGTGTACTACAAGACTACAACCTTATGCACCCACTTGTGTTTTGTTTTATTGTTTGACCAATGGTTAGGTGTGAATGCGAACTATGAGCCTACCTTTTGCATCTTGCGTTTGTATCAACCATGAAGAAATACTTCTTTGATTTGTCGCTCAAGATGAACTAAAGATGGAGCATCTATCGAGTCATCAAGCAAGTTACTTACGCCGTGACCATGCGCTTGTCTTTAAGGCTCAGGGTGCCAATGTCCAAACTGTTGATGGGTGCATTGGTATGGTCGACAGAGGGCACAAGTTGAATGTTTGTGTNTTTCTCCTTGATGGGAGGTGAGGACACGTTCCTCCAAATTGGCAGACACTTTTGAGTCGTTGTGGTGATGCAACCAAACAACAATCCCATTACTCCTGGCACAAAATTACGGATCCATGGACAACAAAAAGTGCGTGATAAAAAATCAGCACGCTAGGTGCAAGGCAACCAATCTCATCGCAAATCTCCTTCTAAATTGTTTTATGGTTGAGAGAGTTTCCCACCACATAGACATCATCTAAAACGTTTTAATGCTCAACAACAACATCTAGACGACTAGCATGCCACACCTTCTCACCAGACACATGCTTTGCATCCTCTTCATCAATCAACAGGTACTAGGTGTGGTTTTTACATTGGCTACAACGATGTCCATGTACCATGGCTTCAAGATAAGGGTGTGAGGCTAAGAAAATGCGACGATTGTCAATGGCGCAAAACAATCATAACTCGAAGTGGCCATTTAGGTAGAGAATGTTTTCTTTAGATGCCTCATAGCTCCTTAAGCAGTCTTGTTTTATTTCATATCCTTATAAAAGGTTTGTAAGATCCCACTTGTGAACAAATAAAAAAATGTGCCCCTCTTACCTAAGACTGAGTTATTCTTGTAGTTTTCACTTCATGTAGTTTGATACACGACCTTGATGGCTAGGCACTCTGTGTTCATGGTGTCTTCAAAATCTTGCACACTGTCGCTTTCACCATTGTGGATGTCGCTATGACTTGCGCTTCAGTTGTTGTTGTTATTAGAAAGTGAAACGACAATGTTGTTTCTACCATCCCCTGTCGTGGATACATGAGGTTTCTTGATTCCAAGGGAACCAATTTTGAGGCAGTTGATGGGTGTTGCATGTTTTGGCTCCATCTTCACCACTTTTGCTTTTCCCTTCTCATTGTAGGCCAGACGGTGGACCTCGTTCTTTGTGGATGAGGGTGCAACATTGTTAGGTGCAAGCTATTTCTGGCCTCCATGCTTTTGCTTTGGGATACGTTGCTGCTCCATGCACATGCAAAGGTGAGCTGTTTTATGGTCATGAGAACACCCATCACTTTCTTCCATGACATGCTTGGTTAAATTCAATGTGGCGCACAAGACCAGAGGGAGCCCATTAAGGAAAGTGAGTGATTATGAAGCACGTGCATGTAGTATGTAGTGGAACACTTTCATCCAGCATGGTGAAAGAGTCTTTTGTGGTCGACCAATGGGCCTCCTTTGGGGAGGTGGACATACAAGCAAACACTTGGAGACAACATTAAAGAGGAAACACACACGTTCCTTGCTTGAAAACATTTGCAGAAGAAGCTCCATCATGTGAGAAAGTTTGTGGCATGAATAATGGATGTCATTTGTAGACACTATGAAAGGATACGAGCTAAAACTTTCTGCGCCCAAAACAATCCAAACACCTTTAATCTTGAGTTTCCATTTGCCGTAAGCTAGCTCATTTGCATGTGGAAATCAATAATCGTATTCCTCTTTTGCACTCTTGACATGCAGCCATTTCATGGCCAAGGTTTGCTTGAATCTAAAGAGCAAAGGAGGAGCACTGAAACGATGGTGGCTCAGCGAATTCCACATAAATAGTGTCCTGCTTAGAGGCTTGCATCAATAAGGTCGGACTGATTTGTCGTCGACATCAAAGAGTAGCAGTTTTTGTTGAACAAAAGCTAAGATTTTACTTATAAAATAACTTTTACAAAAATCATGAACAAAATCATGGAGCAATCAATTTGAAATTTCATAATAATCAACATCCAAGATCACTTTGGTAGGTTGTACATGGAAACTTGGTCCTCCACATCCATTATGTCCAAAGAAATATGGAAATTGTAAGATTAAAGAAGTCATGCAAGATGACCATTTCTCATGTTAGAAAGAAGTGTGGTGGTGAAAGTATGAAAGAAAGAAGAAGTCCAATCCAAAGGTGTTCAAGAAACAAACATAATGAAAGAATCAACATACAACCTTAAGTGTAACATCATTATCTAACACCATGTAGAACTTAGTTGAGTGTAAAGATAACAGATAGAAGGATAAAAACATCTATGGACTACATGAGAGTAGTGTACAGTGGTAGAAGAAATTTGACCATATCGAAAGCGAGGATAAGGCTATAGGCTTGGATAATAGGGTTGAGTAAAGGAGTAGAGGAGATTAGTTAAATAAATGGAAAAGGCATGTGATAGAGAAACTAAGAGGTAATTGAAGATGCTTGTAGACATTATCGTAGGGAGATAAGTGAAAAAGCTTTAATATGTAATGAAAATTTGATTTTGAGAAGCTTATGATTTTTATCACGAATATGATTGAGAATTATAATGCTACCATAGTAAAATAAAATTCAAAAATGAATGTTTAAGGCCACTTTGATAAGGGAAGATATGCAGTGAACGTACATCTTGATAGAAACAACCATAATCTTCATATGTGGATGAATGTTATCTTCATAAAGTTTACAGATGCTTTGATACATTTATGATGGCTCAAAAGCAAGTATCTATATTTGAAGGGATCCAATCATAAACTATCATGGAAGGTTCGCTTGCTAAAGTGGAGTTTTGACATGTATTGAAGAATGAACATTTCTTGGTGTTGAGTGATGAAAACGGGTAAGAAATCATAACTATATGTCAAAATGAACATTCCCCCTGCATCTCATACTTATCAACTTGAAGTTGGGTCAGAACCTCGATGGGAGTGAAAATCGTAAAATGCCAAGTTAACGAACAAGATCTTTATTGCTTAAGAAATCTATTTGAAACATCAAGTCATCCATGCGCCATTAGAACATTATGTAATATAAAATCTCAATGGAAAAAAACGATATCTGTGCCATGATATGCTCACACATCTATAGACATATGAGAAATGAATGTTCGATAGTCAACAAGGTCAACTCAGGTGATAGTGTTTGATATACCCGTCAGGACCCAAAGAAACATCAAATCATCAAACAAAATACTGAGAGTTATTTCAGAAGAAGACGTGGAAATGAAAACATGCAATTTTTGCAGAGAATGGCGTACAAAAGTGTTGGGTGTTTACAAATCGTGGCCACTAAATCTGTTCATGCTTAAAAAACAGGAGACATGATGTTTAATTGAACAAGATGTTTGGTTATGAGTTGTAAGAGAGTATTTGATGTTGATGTTTATGGGATGTAGCAACGCTTCAATTCCTTGTTACTGGGATTTTTGTGCTTAGAGAGCAAATACAAAAAGAATGGAAAGCAAGAACTTGGAGAATGCTTGGACTTAATGATTTTAGTTGATCACAACAACAGAAAAAAAAAACCAATATAGTAAACACAACGCAGCTAGATACTACCTTTGGACTCTCATGCATAGACACAACTCATGTCCCTTAGGTGGGCAATGTCTAGCAAGACAACTCCATCAAAGTAGCTTAGGTATTTGATGTAATGTGGCCACCTCTTCTATGTAGTCGTAATTTCAATATTTTAGGGTTGTCCTCTTGTTTTGGATGCTAGACAGTTGCCAAGCAAACGAGGTCTTGAGAATATTGTCTGTAGAGTCCTAGCCTTGGGTGATGTGCGGGATTGGTGGATGCTGCTGTGGTTGACTACAGGCGGAATACTTGGTGATGGTTGAACTTTCTTTTTATTATGACTACTGCCAGGCGGGCCACCTTCTATAAAAGGCACTTGGCATGTTGATAACTATCTAGGCTGGTAGAAGCTTCTGGCTACAAGTGGGAAGTTTCTTACCTTAGAGGCCTTAGTGTATGAAGTAGCCTTGTTAGTAGCTCCCACCACAGATTTGTGCATGACAATATTGAAAGCGGTCCCTCCTTTTAACTATGCATGAAGTTGATGACACGTGCATGCACCATGTGATGTTGCGCTATGTCATGCATGCGTGAATTGATGTACACCGATCTCTACCCTAGGCCTTGCATGATGGTACTGAGTAACGCTGAAGTAGCATCCAATGTAAGGTGTTGGCCCGCTCTGACTAAACCTAGCACAAAACCCTCTACTGCGTGGTTGTAATACACGTCTGCTAACGAGTTTGGATCAGAAGACATGCATTACCCTGTTTTGCATTCAAAACAATGTATTCTAGAGCTCTAGGGTCCATTACCCACATGGACCTAAATTCTAGAATTATGTATGGCCTGTTCAAGCAGAGAATAATGTGTGCCATTGGACCTAAGAAGTTTTAAGAACAAAATCCCAAAATCCTTACAAGCTCCTCTGAATTGATACAAATTGCCATCTCAACCAAAATGATATGCATAGTAATCATCACCTTGAAGTCTCCCCCTCAGTTTTTCTGTCGAAGTGTTTGATAGTTATTGCTGACAAAATTTGTGACAACGCGTGGCACCTAAAGGGGTTCCATGTTAGACGGAATTTCTACTACTTTTGTGGCGTTGAAAATCTTGAGAAGAGACATTTCCTTGCTCACGTTCTTAAAATCAAGGAGCCCGTCCTACACTGCCATTATCGTGTCTTGTTTTAAGTAGTTGTGGGAGAGAAGAAAAGATATTCTACCCTCCCCTTCATGCCAAGCAAATGCTGAAAAGGTGTAAGTGGCACTTTCTGTTCTCCTGACACCATTTTTTTCCTTGCTCATGCGAAGACAATGCTTCACTACTTTTTTTCGGATTTGCGAAAATTTGGTCGCTACAACTAGATTAAGGTTCAAGTGATTTGTTCGTTCCACAATTGGAGTTGTAACCATTAATGGTAAACTTCTCTTTGAGTGAGATTTGATTCTAGCGCCCTTCTCTTGCCGTTCGTTTTTTCATCGAAATCGCTTTGTCCTTTTCCTAGCTCCCTCCTAAGATTCGTCTAGTTGTGGAAGGGGTTTGTGGAGGGCAAACATGAGTTGCGAGCTCGCTCGCCACCCCATCGACAAGCAAGTTTGCGGGGTTGCTGACCTCCCTCTTAGCAAACTTGCTCGCTGCCCTTGCTAGTTGCCGCGACTGTTGGATGGTTTGCTGTTAAGCCTGTAGTCGCAACATGCGTGGCACTTATTGCCGCCCTTGCCATTGTTTTAGCTGGCTCCACCCCTTTGCTTTGACCGCATCTATTATGCCGAAAAGCCCTTGCTTTGCCTGCTTGATGCATTCGTTGGTTTGTTAGCTTCCCTTTCTGATGAAAACACCGCTCGTAACTCCTTTTTTGTTGTGTTTTCCTTTTCCACACTTCTAGATTAATTTTTTTCTTTAAGGACTGAACGGTCCTTGTAAAACTAGATTTGCACGATCTTTTGAGATTGAAGTAGGTCTCCTTACAAATCAGGTGTCTCAAATGGGTGGTTGAAGTTGCTAGATTCTTTGGAGAAGAAATGACATGTTGTAGTAAGTTGTTTAGGGAGAATATGCCTGAAGCTTTGTGTTGGCATGCTGACGCTTAGCGTGAGTTAGTCTGTCGGCATTGAAAGAACTCAAAGAGCTCCTATAGAATTTTCTGCCGCAAATGAAATTTCTTGAAAACTATAGGCCTTATCACTATGCTCCACAAGAATTATGTCGGGCACCACTAAGCACAATCATCCGTTTTTTGGTGTGCAGAGATTGATGGCATTGGCGATTGTGTTCATTTTCCACGTGTCTTTAATGTGGCCTTTCTTCAAGGAATGCTATGAATAGGGACAACGCATAAGTCCACTTTGGACCATGCACCTATAAAAGTGCCTTTTGGGGCACTTTTGGTAAGGAAACATACATCTCACGCTGTTCTTGGAAGGTCCTTAGAGATGATTGTACAATTGATCACTTTTGAGGGGATCCAATGGCCACAGATATCTATGTGAATTTCCTTCTCTTAGAATGTTCTACATGGTGCAAGTTTGATTGCTAATTTGTTGTTGACATAAAGTGTTCTACGAACATGCTACGGTAAACCAATGTTGTCAAGGAGGTCTCGCGAGTAGGTGACTACATGAGCTATTGTTATTGGCCCGTTATACTCAGTTGAAATATAATCAATTATGATAATGTTTTGTGTCTTTATTGACCAAAAAACATCTGTTTTGGCAAGGAGACGGACAAATGTGTTGGTACGACAAACCTCCTCTATATCGCCAAAAATTCGCAAGTTGCTTGGAGAGTGGAAGACAAAACCTGTGATAGCAATAGAAACAAAAGTATCAGTGTGCACATTAACGTTCTTAAAAGCCCTTTCACTACAAGTATCACTCTCATGCGCCAAGTTTCTCATCGCAAATTGTACTTTTTTTAGTGGAACTAGTAGCTTGCATTCAAATTCAAAAATGCCCCGATAGTTTGTCTCACTTCTCCCCCTTGGTCCTTGATGGATCAAATGCCACTGCATTAGGGAAGTTGCAACACGACAACAGGCTAGACAAATTGTTCAAAGTTTTTGGCTACGCAAGACCGCTCAGACAACTTGAGCGTGCATATAGAGTGGTTAGGATTGATATTCATGTCAAGGTAGTATCCCAAACTTGGCATTATGGTCACATTTACCTCTTATGGCATTGCAAAAACAGTTGCGTGGATGAAGTATGGCGTTGGGCTAATGAACCTCATATTGTCATCATGGACAAGGACGCATGTGGCAGGACGCTTTTTGACAACATGACAATGTAGAAACAAACAATGTTTGGAGGATGATGGATGAAAGTTCAATGAAAAACAAAGACTTTGTAATTTGCGACACCAAAGAAGAGGACACTGCTTCAATTCAAACAAGCTCATGGCAAACTTGCATATGAATCCACAATTATGGCAATAACCTTCCGGCTACTTCATGGAGACGACATTTTTCATTTCTCAATGCAAAAGGCATTCTTGACATTGAGCTGTCACATCTCATTATCATTGACTCGTAGAATGGCAATCATTGTACATGTTCTGGTATAATGGCTTATGGGTGTGTAAGCTTTCAAGGAATCCTTGACTTCAACCCGCAAGAACCCCTTTGCAATCATGCGCACTTTGAATTTGAAGTTGCCGCCACATGTCTTTGTCTTCAACCTAGACACCCACTTCATACCAAGCACAATGGCAGGCACTTTTACTCTGAAGGGTTGTGCTCCATAAGGCTATTATATTTTTCATCTAGCGCTACTTTCCATTCTCTTACAAAATTACTTACTTGTGCTTCCATGAGTGAATTTGGCTGAGGCGGTAGTGCAAATGAGGTTTTGGAAAAGATATCTGTTAGATGTGTTGTTGTGAATTTCGTATTGACCTTACTATCCTCAACATATCCATATCTCACTCTTCTTCATCTCCCTTGTGCTGTTCTTCCATCTACTCATGGAGGAGGTACGCGAAGTGATGTCGTTTGATTGTGGCATTGTTCCTCTTTAGCAATGTGGTCTATGCACCATCCTGTGTTGTTACAAGATGGAGTTTGCCATGTCGTACTACGATTGCCACATGCATCGCGACGATGCTTTTGTTATGGTCATTGCAAGGGGCACACTCAACAACACTGCCTCTTGAGTTTCCTGATCCAGATTTGTTGTGGCGAGTGGATAACAATTTGTTGCTATGTCTTCAATACCACAAATGAGTAATACAAAGACTCACGGAGGTCTGCTACAATGAAGGGCTTGGGTTCCCACCCTTGAAATGTGAGATGTTTGTAGAAAATAACATCACGACTGGTTTTGATACGTTTGGTGTCGATGACGTGAACGCCCACCTTTTAATATTTGGGCATTATCTGACAAACATGCCCCAAGATGCTTTGTTTTCAAGCTTTGTGCAAAGTTCTTTTGGGTCTTGAAGAAACACCATTTAGCCCAATTAGGTTTGAGGAAGTAGGTTGGTACTTTATCTCTGGTTTGAAGAGAGTATCTCAAAAGAAAACTTGTCGCATATTCCATAAAGATGACAAAGTAACGGTGTGCACCAAAGACAGTTGTGAAGGGGAGTGTTTTGCAAAATTTAGTGTAAACCAATGTCAACTTTGGCTGATGTGGCAGTTACTTGTAAGAGATAACATTTCTTGTGATAACTTGGCACACACTGAGTCCTCATGATGGATCACTTCCATTGGCCATTTTTCTTGATGTTGAGGCGGTTGAGTATAAAGGTCACAAAATTAGGCTAAGAGATGGTTGCATTTCTGATGGCAAATTGGTCGGGGAGGAAAGTTCTTGCCGTCAAATTGCTTCATCTTGATCTTATGCACATGCAAAGGCATGTTGCTTGTTGCACAATTTCGTCTAACCCTTAGTTTCCAACTCCCTTTTTAATTGCTCATTTGCTGATGTCTGTTGCACCTAAAACATAAGCTTCACTGTTGCATGTGGTTGCTCCATACAATTTTGAGGCGTTGATGCTTTAAGAGTCTGATTAAAGGGTGCCATAGTGGGTATGGCCAATGAAATCTGTGGTTCTTTGGCTCAAAAATTCTATTGCATACCTACTTGTGCTGATGCTACTAGTGGTAGTTGTGGAGGAATGCGTGCCTACTCCATGACCGGTGGAGGACTTAGCTAAGAAATATGTGCTCATGATTCTTGGGAGCCTTGCTATGCATGATCAAATTGCTTTTGCTGTTGTTGCTTTTGTAGTTGTTGTTTTAGTTGTTTTTCTTTTTGTAGCTATGCCATCTACTATAAAAGTTCATTCATGTAAGCATCACGTGTGCCATTTTTTCCTATTGGCAGAGTAGCTCTTATGCACCAATTACCAATGTCAATGCCTTAATCTCACACCCAAGGGCATTGCTCGTGGCTGATTTTTGCTACATCATGCACTTTCCTTCATTTGTTAAGCGTTGCACTTCTATTACCTTGCGTCCTGCATGTTTCGCCACATGGAAACCCTTATCTTTCCTCATGTGCAAACCATGCCGGACTAGATTCTCATCAAGAGGTCGAGAGTTTGCACGCTAGATCCAAAGTGGGTCGCTCCAAGACGTTACTTGTTTGTTGGCATATGCGACTAAACTTAGAGGTCCTCAAACAACACCACTAGCTTTTAGTCAAACTATGGATGCTGTCAGCACTAACTTTGATCAGATACCATCTTGATGTTTGTGGGGTGAGGCAAAGTATAGGTTTTTTGTCGAGATTGTTGTGTTTGGAGAGTAGATATAGATAGAGTGAAATGGTACAACTAGAAGAAAGCTAGGTATGAATGAACGTAGTTGACTACAACTAGAGTACAAGAAAAAGGATAGCAAAAGCAGCTCAAAGAGAAAGCAACAATTGACTCTCACACCAAAATACATCTCAAGGTCCACAAATAGGCCACTTTTAGGAAGATTACTCCATCAAAGTATCTTGGGTCTTGGACCTAGTGTGGCCATTTCTTCTAGGTATGCAGGCCCAACTGTAGTCAAAGGCATCCCCTGCGATTCTCTAACAATCTTCCCTTGCTTGACCAGAGGAATAGGCACTGTTATTGTCACCTCTAACATTTTTGATGTGAGAATAAAATGCACGCAATGGACATTATCAGTTTGACTTCAAATGTTGAAGATGTTTCCTTTACATTACAAAGTATTTCTAGTCACACATGCCCATGCAAACTAGTTGAATGCATAAGATTGAATTCATTTGTTAAAAGCTCGTCACTAGAAAGTATTGAAAACTAGAGAACATGCAAGGATTTAAAAAAGAACACTCCTTATGCATCTAAAACAAGATTCACAGGGAGGATTTAGCATAAAAAGTACTAAATGTGGAGTGCATCTTTTATCACAAGAAGATAACCTTTTTTCTTTCTTCTTTTGTATGTATCAAAATACTCATCAAATATTAGTTCTTTAATTTATAATATTTTTCCTTTTACTAAAGTTAAACACGGAGAATAACACAGAAAGCAAATTTAACGAAAGAATGCAAACTTCAATGTGCTTATGTTCAACACAGAGCTTTGTGTATGAAAATCATCAAAACTTGATGTGTCAAATTTCGATGAACACTATGTCCAAACATGTAGCACTAGGCTTTTTCATGTTTTATCTTCTAAGGAAACATGTTTATCATTGAATGAGCTTTAGATTAGTGGCAAGAGGGAACACATTGAAGTTGGTTTCATTTTCATTTTAGCATGACTTCATCAAACTCAAGTACGATGTGTGTTTAGCTCGAGAAAGAAAATTGCTGCACCTTAACCATGGCACAAGCTGTAGCCTTTGTAGAAAATATATGAATGTTTCTCTTTCAAAAGGTATCTTTATGTCTTTATGCAGAAACTAAATAAAGTCGCAAGTTTTCGGCAGCTGCAATTGATGTGAAATGCTTAATTCTGAACATAATTTGTAGATGGTACATGAGCAAGGCCTAAAACTGATCATATCTTGTAATTGAAAACATGAAATGGAAGTGAAGTGAAAAAGGAAGTTATGTTCTATTCTTGAAAATGATGAAACCCTATTTAGCAACTGAAAAAAAAAGATACTAATACTACCCAAATTTAATCATCTTTGATAGTTTATTTCTTGAAGCTAGGAAACAAGGAAAGCTAAGACCCTTCTCTCTTGAGTGGTTGCTTTCTAGAAGCTAGGAAACAAGGAAAGCACAAAGCCACAGGCTTTCCAAGCATGGCATACAAGTGCGCGATTGCTGTTGGGCCAAAGCAAGGACTAAATCACCCACATTAAGTCAAAATTTTGCATCCTTCCAAGCCCGAGGTAAACCTTGTTACCATTGCGGCTAGCAAGACAAGTGTAACATTGTTGAATATGCCACTAGTTGCACAAGGTGGTTATTGCGGCCTTTACTGGGCGTTAAAGGTGAACATCCGCCAGACGTGTCTTCGACGTAAAACCTACTAGAATGAACAAGAGCCGAATTTAGGGGTAGTGGTGCTTAAAAAAATCTTTTCAATCTATCAACTTGTACTGTTGTAATGCATCAACCAGGTTTACCTTTTCCACTTTCACAATCCGACCGTACTTGTCGCACATGCGCTTGTACCAAAGATGCATCACATGAGTGATCCATTCCCTTGTTGTTATTATGTTTTCCTAATGGTTGGTGGTGTGCGTGAGGGACAATTGGTGATCTGTGACTCAATAGTGCGCATGTGCGTTGTTCAAGTGGCATCCTTCGTGTTGATGAGTTGCATCAATATCATGTCGTCAGCCAGGCTTGACGAGATAAGGGTAATAATCCACTGCATGTTGGCAAGCGTGGTTATGGCAACTTTTTTGGACTCAATGCAGGGCGTAAGTCTGGTCAAATGAATGGAAAACAAAGGAATTGCTATGGACTTGTTTAGAATGCGGTGCACATGTATGGAAACTTAAGCTCGGCGCACACGCACATACCAGACGGGGTAATGCAGATGCTCTTATGGTCACCGTTGACCACGAAGGCGGGGTTGACTTGATGCATCACAATTGGCGCGGCCACCCTCTTCTGCATAGCAGGCACATGGTCTTGCCATGTAGGTGGAAGCTTTTAAGCGACGATGGTGCCACATTGGTACTACCATACAATGCACAAATTGTTGGATCCATCTCATTGAAAATGACATGCTCCTGCCGTTGGCAAGCAACTACTTCGGATGGCGTTCATCATGAAACGGATGAAGCACTCCTTGTTGCATGTCGATTATGGTCTCCATGATCTTTGCTTGAAACCCCTAATGGTTTGGCAAAAAACCCTTATTTCTTTGCAGCCCATGTGTGCCCTTTCACGTCGAACCTTGCACCTTGATCTTATGAACATGGGTGAGGAAATGGAGGAAATCATGAAGCAAGAGGATGGAATACGGTTTTTACTAACCAAGCACTATGGATAGGTTGAGGTGGACGTAGATGCATCGCTCACCATGTTCGTGATGCATCTTTTGTAGAAGTTTCACCGCATGTTAAGCTGTCTCGTAAGCCACCTTTGCACCATGGATTCGTGATAGGTGAACATCACCATGCGAATTCACATAGTCGCCACATTGGCTAATGGGACCCCCATTTTTTACCAACGGTGATAGCATCATTGCTATCTTGTTCAGCGCTATTTGCGGCATCACTACTAACTCATGGTGTTTGTGGAAGACGTGCACAATATGTTAGTGACACCATTGCTTTGACTGTAGTATCCGCTAAAGCCGCGAGGACAAGTTTAGGACTCTTATTGGGAGGAAGTTGAGCCTGGCTTCGGGTGCTTGTCGGTGTGTGGGTGAAACTGACGCTGGTGCACTACAACATTCTCTTTTAGAGAAATTCGCTTCTTTTGGAAGACTAGCAATGTCTTCATGGTGAATTTTGGTGGGTGATACTAGCGGCGGTTCCCAATGTAGACTTCCCTTATGTTAAAGCTCAGTATGAACCTCGTAGCTCGCGCTACATAGCACTTTTTAATAGAGCGATTCCAGGCTACCTTGATTTGATGGCCCTGAGTCACATTGTTGATGTTTGATTTGTCATTTGATGATGATTGCGATGCTTTTTTTGAGTGTTCAAACTTCTAAAGCTTCCATCATTGAGATTGGGGAAACTGGATCCGTTGACAAAATGAAATCACAACACCTATTGATTTTGGTACTTCAGGTGAACATGTATAATGTTGAACATCCACAGATTCTGGTTGAATAATGCTCATGCATATTTGGAGTTAGAAATCATTGTAAATTTAAGATTAAGTACACTTATATGATTGTCTACACACGCTTCTTGCTTCTTTTGGGAAGAAATATTACAAGGAGATGAAAACATCTTCTTCTAGTTGATCTATGACATATGTATACATCATGTGTTGTTGTGACCTATGTAAACCTATCATTGATTTTTTAATACATATTTATGACCTTAATTCATTGGAAGTACAATTATCATGATGTCACCAAAGTTGTAGTTTAGAAAATGTGGTGAACATAAGCATGGGATTTCACATCTTGGTCCCATTCACAACAAGATTTGGTTTAGAATTTTCTTTTGTAAGATGAGACTAGTAATGAATTTGAATATTATCGAGGAAAAAATGTCCAACTTAAATCATGTTCAAGTTAAAAAAGGGTTAACTTATGAGGATGAAGAATTTTGTTCCATACCATCAATGTTAACATATCGTGTGTGTACAATGTAAATTCACATGAAAAGAAGTACAAGGTTTTTAGATACCATGAATATGGTAGGTTTATTGTTGATTGGAGTCATGCTGGTTGCCCTTGTAGCATACGAAATAATGTGATGGATTTTCTCATTTCATTTCATCGTAAATAGGTGGTTGGCCAACAATTTTGCTCGGTTCTTTTAGGTTTTTTATGCACGAAGATGGTTATGCACTTAACATTGACCTTGCCTATATTGAGAAGTAGTATCCTTCCTCGACTTTTTTTTTGCGTTTGAATGAATTCTTCAATTAAGTGGTGTATGCCATATATAAAATTCAAAAAGCGTTTTAGTGTGCTTTAAGTCATTATTAACAGAAATCCGTTATCAAATCTTTAGTTTGAAATTATTTACAAATCATGCATTGCGCATATAGTGTGTAGCATTCTATTGGTATTCCATAGTCTTATTACTCTTGTTTTTGATAGATTCTCTTCCTTTTTACGTATAATGAATTGCAGATCCAAAAAGCCATATCATTCTCTTTTATTTCTCTTCCATCATTTTTTATCTTACATACGTTCTTCAGATTGTGCTGTTGTTATTGCTAACCCATTGAAACAATAAATAAACTTGATATTTCATGTACCACGGTATATTTAAGGCAAGTGTCTTAGGTCATTATACTCAAACGCATTCTTCTGTCAGTTTTTGCCATCTACAAGAGCATTCTCTAGGTAGCATTGCCAAGAGTCAGATAATATGAGAGGCATCAGCTTGCTTTTAAGACCTTAGCCTATTACATTATTCTTTGAATACCAAAATTTCAAAAAAAGGGTCAAAAGCTAACATTGTGAATGATGTCACATAATTTGAGATTTTGATGAATGAGATGCTGGTCAGAACTAGCAACCTTTCTCCTCGCATTTTTCTGACATTGAAAAGAAGATTTCATTGAATTGTGTTCATGTTTTGATGGTGATGCTTATGAGCATCCATAACCTTACATTCAACCATACATTGACTTGTATTTCATCGTTTCAAACCAAAATAATTATTATTCTCTTGTTTACAATTGAATGTAATCAAAGATCAAGGAAAACACTTTTGCACCTATGAATTTTTTTTGACACACAAGTAACAAACAAGCTTTGTTATTCAATTGAAATGTAATCATTGGTGAGGTTCCATATTTCCCATACTGAGTTTTCCATTTGAACTATGGACATTCAACTGTTTTTGAGAAATCTTGAACATTTTTCTTCTTTTAAGATTTCTATTCATATGCTTTACTTTGACTCCTGTTTTCAAAATCATCCGATGTTGTTTTTTAATGAATTCATCTCACGTCATAATTTGGTTAGTGTTAAGATGATAAATTTTCTGAAATGATTGACGTAATTTTTTAGTTATGTTTTGAGCCTTTTTATACTTAATGTCCATTCAATGGAAGAGCATCTATGATTGACATAAGAGACCTTATGGCCAATCATTTGTGCGTGTCTTCTTCATATGCATGATTTATTCTTTTATTTTCGTCAATATTGAATGGTTTCTTCTCTGAAGATACTATCTTAGAAAACCAATTGAAGTTGAAATCAATGTGATAACGAGAATTTTGAACAAGTAAGGATTTCATTTCCTTTTTCGTTTTGAAAAAATGTGGCAGATACTGTGTGATAAAATCCTCTTAGTCTTTTATATTTATTTGTTTTGCCCCTATGGTTACGAAGTTAATGAAATATTTTTATTCGTTGCTCATGTTGTCCTTTCATGACATATGTTGATAAATGGCTATTATTATGTCATTTAGGGAAGTTCTTTAGTTACTCGTTGATCATGGAAGAGGAAAAATTTCCATTCTTTAATATCTTTTTTCCACTTGCTCTGTTTTTCATCCATGAATCCATCAGTAAATAACTTGAATGTTTTAAGAACGTAGTTCTATTACTATGCTAACATGATTCACATTCATCATAAAGTTTTCTTGTGAATGGGCTTTACAGTTCGATACAGTTTTCCCCGTGCTTTGAATTATTGCGACATGGGTCCTCGATTTTGCCGAAGAACGGCAAGGCACGGGAGGAAAAACGGCAACAATCTTGTCTTGCATGTGCTGCAAAAACGCGTCATTCCCGTGCTTCGAGTTCTCGTGACTCCCCGTTAGGTTGTTTAAACACTGTGAGAGCCTTTCGTCATGGTCGAGTTCCTTGTAGCTGCAGCGATCCCTCTTCTGTCCCTATTTTTACTTACCCTGTATCGATACATTTCACATAAATCGATAGCAACGCTTAAAACAATAACAAACGGGATGGTTATCATGGCAGGATTTATTTTTCCGAGCTGAAAAATGATTCTTCCTTTGAGCGGGGAGGCTATCCTTGGTAGCGGACCCTAAAATGAATAAAATAGTTGTATAATCGCAAAGAAAAATCTTCAGAACGGAGGACCTTAAATNCAACGCTTGATGCAAGGGTTGGATCGTCGTGTACGGCGTTGAATCCAAACCTCATTTGGTCAAGCTCGGATCGACTTGGACTGTGGATCCGAACGCTTCATCTAGGACCATCGTGTCTATTCATTGAAGGACTCGGCGGATGAAACTCATAGGTTTGTCAACATCCCACGGGGCATTGACAGTGTACTAACGAGTTTGTCCAAATTCCCTGTCGGATAACATAAAAATTCATTCCTTCAGAGTGTTCTCCCAGCCTTAACCATGCCCCGAATCGAGGACGCTGAATCTAGGTACCAATCAGAGTCACCTAATGAAAAAAGAAAGAAATTCAGGGTGTCTTTATGGCGAATATATGATTGCAAGCGTCAACATAAGCATGAGAAATCCGAAATTCACATATTAGTCCAGCCATCTCCAAAAACAAAGAAAAAAAGCGCCATTCCCATTGCATTGCNGTGAATGGGCTTTACAGTTCGATACAGTTTTCCCCGTGCTTTGAATTATTGCGACATGGGTCCTCGATTTTGCCGAAGAACGGCAAGGCACGGGAGGAAAAACGGCAACAATCTTGTCTTGCATGTGCTGCAAAAACGCGTCATTCCCGTGCTTCGAGTTCTCGTGACTCCCCGTTAGGTTGTTTAAACACTGTGAGAGCCTTTCGTCATGGTCGAGTTCCTTGTAGCTGCAGCGATCCCTCTTCTGTCCCTATTTTTACTTACCCTGTATCGATACATTTCACATAAATCGATAGCAACGCTTAAAACAATAACAAACGGGATGGTTATCATGGCAGGATTTATTTTTCCGAGCTGAAAAATGATTCTTCCTTTGAGCGGGGAGGCTATCCTTGGTAGCGGACCCTAAAATGAATAAAATAGTTGTATAATCGCAAAGAAAAATCTTCAGAACGGAGGACCTTAAATAGGACGAAATAAAGTCTTTCTCTTAAATCAGTGCCGAAACCATGAACTCAAACAGCGTCGGTCCAACGCTTGATGCAAGGGTTGGATCGTCGTGTACGGCGTTGAATCCAAACCTCATTTGGTCAAGCTCGGATCGACTTGGACTGTGGATCCGAACGCTTCATCTAGGACCATCGTGTCTATTCATTGAAGGACTCGGCGGATGAAACTCATAGGTTTGTCAACATCCCACGGGGCATTGACAGTGTACTAACGAGTTTGTCCAAATTCCCTGTCGGATAACATAAAAATTCATTCCTTCAGAGTGTTCTCCAGCCTTAACCATGCCCCGAATCGAGGACGCTGAATCTAGGTACCAATCAGAGTCACCTAATGAAAAAAGAAAGAAATTCAGGGTGTCTTTATGGCGAATATATGATTGCAAGCGTCAACATAAGCATGAGAAATCCGAAATTCACATATTAGTCCAGCCATCTCCAAAAACAAAGAAAAAAAGCGCCATTCCCATTGCATTGCCATTCTCCTTCGGTGATGCAAGTCGCAATTCAAGCGAAGCGTGGAGGGTAATGTCTCACCCCCCCTCTTTGCAAGAATCACGATTGAACGATGAGCATTTTGTTTGTTCATTTCTTTTCGACTCGCATATCCCCATCTGCATATTTAGGGTTTTCCATGTTTGCACAAGCAAAGCCCACCAAAACATAAAAGACTACATCGATGGATGGGGGTTTCAGTGTCCAAAACAAAGCTTATGAATCGATTACAACTTAGAAGGAAAAACCTTTTTTGAATTTGTTTTTCACGAAACAAAACTAACTTCATTCCATGCAAATCACGTTCAAGCCCTACCCCATATGAGACTCAAGCTTTTGTAATTTACTTTTTGCATGAGATCTTACAAAGCCACGTAGTAGTGGGGCCCAACGGCTTCCCTTTCAACGCATTGGGTGTTTCAACGTATCCCACTCAAAACCCTGACAAAAAATCGTGAAAAAAGTATACGACCCATCTATTGAAGGGTTTCTTAACTTCCTTTCATTTACAACATCATCAACATACTTTCGCTACATGGCATGCAATATCCACATGAGATAAGATAAAGCGATAAACCTTTCAAGCAAAGCTAAAGTCTAAAACCTGAATAAGGAAATGAATTCATTTTGTTTATGCCTCATAAGGTCCAAACAAAGCTCATATAGAATGGAATGTCGAAACTATTAAAAAAAAATATGAAGTTTAGTGGTTTATGTTTGAGTGAGTTACAAAATGAAAACCTTCCAGGTTCGTTATCCTCTTATTTGCTCTATGACATTTGTATATATTTTTTTGATTTATGAGACACCATGTCCAAATAAATGCATCAAACGCATTCAATTCCTAAAAATAGTTTAGAGCAAGGGAGAATGATTTTATGATGTTAGATCTAGATCATTATTTTTTGTGTGGAGTGATAACGGTCTCAACATATTTCCAAAACTTCATGCTAAATCCAATGGATGATTTCATGCTTATTTGGTTGTACTTGAGGGTTTTGTTCTAGAGGATACGATTTTTTACCAATAATTTCATTTATCCGACAAATGAAATGATTCGTGAACGGTAATTCAAACAATCAAGTTTGAAAATGAATGAACAACTCGTTTTTGCATGAATTATTAGGGTGTTACTAGACATGTGCCTTGAAACCGTCTTGTGAAACATCTTACCCTTTTTAGTGCTTTACAATTGAAATCAGCATGTGTGAAATGTATGCATTAAATCCTTGTGTGATCGTCCTTTAAAGAGGGGTAATAGATAAAATGCTACTCCCCAGAATGATTATGAACCTAGAAAAACAAACAAACTAAAAAATGAGCGAGGACAAGAGCGCATAATGCTTTTATGCACAAAGACATATAAATGGGCACTTCATCAATTCCTTAACTAACTTTCACCATTTTCATCAGATTTTTTATGGTTTAATCTAAATTGTGAGTGGAATTACGTTACTCTCTCATGTGCAGCAAAATGAAGATGGGTCACAAAGATGAGGTGTGAAGAAAAGGATGATTCATAGGTGAGGGACAAATACATAGCTTGAATTATGAATGAAGTGTCCTTTGTATGAAAATTTTAAACTTGTTAACCACTTTGGTTCAAGGAAATAGGTTTTTGGCGCTTCTATCAAGCTACATGTTCGACACATGGTAATGATTAATTGGTACAAGAGATATTAAAAAAACTAGGGCGTCAAGAATTCTCAAGGCACATCGTTATGAAGTTTTACCACATTTATCAGTCATATGTAAGTGTTCAAACATTGATGAAATTATCACAAATTTGGCAAAAATGAACACCAAGTGTCAAAGGAAGTGACTCAAATGTTTGTGGTTGAGATGATCTACGTTCAATATTAGAAACATACTTTACCGAAAACTTAATCATGCAGATCATAGATTTACATAGATTTTTTAGTCCCATGTACGTTTGAGACATGTCACCCTCCTCCAATGCTATTTGGAAACTCGAAAGGTCTTAACATGGTGGGGCTTTGGAGGAGCTTATGCAAAACAAGTGTTTCAATCCCACATGTGAATTCAAGGGTTTAATTGTAAAGGATTAGCAACAACAGTAAAAGAAACCATAAGGGGATCTTGAAAAACAAAACGGGAAAAAAAGTAGAATTTCATACTCATACAGTTCAAACATTGATTCTGCTTAAGAGCGCGGGCTTCTTGACTACAAACCATCCCTTTGATAACTTAATGACCTCATGCAACTCCAACCACATGAAAAAATTCATGGTGATGCTAAAATGTACGCATATGGAGGGGGTACATGGGGTTATCATGACTCATACACGTTGTCATCTTACTTTTTAGTATTACACAATCAACCAAACATCCCCCTCTTAATGTGTTTTGAATTACGATTTTTCACACCACCATTGCCATGCTCAATTTTTTAATCATTTTTCTTGCTGAGCTTAGCAAAAGGATTTGAGAAATAGTTAATGATAATGAAACCTACTATATAGGTATTATATCCTTTTATGCATTGAGTGGAATGCCACCAAGATTTAAATACAACAACACGAAAGCTACATTTTGTTACATTTAGAATTTATATGATTTTTCCATTAATTCAATTATTTAGATTGAAATGATACAACATGTTCAGTGCATTTTGATTTGCCAAAAGAATTCAAGATTCGACAAAATGAATAATTCTAGTAAAAGTGCCTTTATCTTGCAAAACATGTTATATGCAAGCAAGATCAACTCTTCTTCTTATGGGGAAGATGATCTAAATAAGGGAAAAACCTTGTTCAAATGATTAATTTCATTAGCTTAAAAAGAAATGAAACTTGAATTCGTTAGGGAAAGAGCAAAAAAATGAGCAAACAACATCTAATATGCATGCATAGCACATATGTGAGTTAAATGCTAGAACTAACTACAATATATATATATATATATATATCATGAAGAAACAAAACTACAAGTTTGATGACATGGAATGTAAATCATTCAAGAATGTATCAGGTTGATGAGTTTAGGTTTTTTTAAAAAGAATATGAAATTATGAAATAAATTCAAGTCATNGCATAGCACATATGTGAGTTAAATGCTAGAACTAACTACAATATATATATATATATATATCATGAAGAAACAAAACTACAAGTTTGATGACATGGAATGTAAATCATTCAAGAATGTATCAGGTTGATGAGTTTAGGTTTTTTTTAAAAAGAATATGAAATTATGAAATAAATTCAAGTCATTACAGCCATGACCCCATTCATTTCTTTTTGGAAGAAATCAATCTCAGTAAATCACAACTTGTTTAAAAATGCATGTTGTCAAACAAGATCTCAATGGAAGTGGAGGTGTTAATGTGTATGCCATTATGTTAATGAAAAGAGAACATTTGATAGTGTTTGTGATTAATAGTTTGAGCACGTTCTTAAAATCAACCTTACTTGGACTAGCATTGGTGTGTCGTGGAAGTGGTTGTCATGAGGTATAATGATGATTCGAATAGCATGAGAAATATGTGCATTGCACATCTTTAGTGACCTTAAAACATCTTTCTAGACTGCACAAATGATTCCACATGACAATGATGGGAACTTCCCTCCACTAGAATGGTGAGGATCATGGCCACACTATCTTCAACAAAGACATAACAAGTATGGCCCGAGCCAAAATCACAAAGTTGAAAAATGACGAAATGACATTCCATGGATGATTACATAGAATTCTGTAGAAATTATGGGTGTTTTTTAAATGAAAGGAAATCATGAGTTGTTTGTTTTCAATTTGATATGTACGAGGTTAAATCTTTTTGAGGAGGAATAGGGTTGCACAAATGCTGAGATTGATGGCAAAATGAAAGAGGTGGCTTAAAAAACCTGCGTATCCATGTGTGATAGATGGTACAGCTTGGTCAATGACCTCATGATCTGGACATATGTATTTTGGGCTAAGATTGGCCTTCATAATTGATGAGTTTACGTCCACCTAAGATTTTTTTGTACACGTGTATAGCTAGGCTTTGTTCATTTGCAATCATTAAAACACTAATAAGCATGTAAAAAGGCTCAAAGTGTTTGAGTAAGAAATTTAAAGTGTATTGAATTGTAGATGCCAATTCTATGAAAAGTGTTGTTTTATGTTTCACTTAATTATTCTTTAGTAGAAGCACGTTTAATGGTACAATCTGACAAGTTTTGTGGGTTAAACGTGTTTCATTCACTTTTGAGGGAGGAAATATTTTGGTTCCATCATTGTTAACGTGAGCTAGTAAGTTAGCTTACATCGCGTTCCCGCTCACCCTTTGTACATGTGAGCGTTGGTTGCAGAATTCAACTCTTGTGAAGACAAATCAATCATTATTGGAGATTGCCTTTGTAAAGGACAAACTAGGAATGTAGGTGCTTGTTTCTGTGAGGACCAATCATTATGTTTTAGCCATGAAAATCCGCCTACACATTACGGATGCTCCTCACTTGCTTGTTACCGCACAAATGCCGTGATGTCTTGGATCATCTGCTTGAGGTGAACCTTCTCTTGATGAGGGAGAGAGGGGGAGGCTAGTAAATGTGCTACTTTTAACCCTAACTTCAATTCCTTTGTTTAAAAAAAGAAATGATATGTTGAAGGGCATTTTACCTCAAGCGGTTTCATTAGTTGGAGTTGTAGCACGTTTTATAGTATCTCTTTTTTTGGTGTAAATCGGGAGCGGGGAGGTGGAAAAAATGTTGTGCTTAAGTCCTATGGGTGCAACGTTTTGTAAATATGTGGTGGTAGTTTTTTGGTTGATATCTTGAGAACAACCCTCTCTAATGAGCTTGATTTTGGTACACAATGCCTTTATCAAATCATTCTTTTTGGCGAAAATCAAGCGGCATTTTGATTTTTTTTGTCTTTAAAAAGAGGTTCACTTATGTTCTGTTTTGAAGTTTTCATCCTTATTGTTTATGTATTTAGAAATAAATTTTGTAACGTCCTTGTACCCTAATGCTACGACGTGTCGTCATAAAGTTTGATGGAAGACCCATTGGGACATTACAAATGTCATTAATTGAAGTACCAAAAAATTCCAGCCATTGTATTATTTTGTTACATATTGGAATGTTTGACATTAAGAGGGCTTGTGTCTCAAAATCCTATCTTTAGAGCAAGTGCTTCTAAGGGTACTAAGCGCAAATACACCAAAACGGTTGCCACATATTCTTGCGTGACCAATACGCATAGATTTTGTGCATGAAATTAGTTAAATATTCTTTTTGTCTTGTCCATCAAGGGTTGCCATTACTACAACTTCTCCTAGAAGTAATTCAGAGCATCTTAATCTGATCCTACCTATAGCATCAGTCATGCACACCCATTTTCCCAAATTTAACACAGGATTGTGAAAAACACATGTTTGAAAGCGGAAAAAGGATGCCTTAGTAAAAATCTATCTTCTATCAATCGGAAGAAATTTTTGGTGCTCAATTTCCATGCGACGAAGTCATTGGTCGCAAACTCTTGTCAATGTTGATTAGGCGACTATAGCCATTCGTGTGAAACCTTAGGTCGGTGCGCTACAGAGAGGGGCCACCTCTGTTGCCGCTTCATGTTCAAACTTCTTACATCTGTGCTTAGAAGTCTGATTCCTTTCCCTTCTTTAGGAAGTTTCTTCGCTGAAGGCGTGGGCATGGTTAGCAACATGGTGTTTGAGTGAAAAGCCGATTCGTTTGAACCTTATTGAAACATTCTATGAGGCATCTCAGAACACAGGCCGGATGTTTTAGTGAGTGTCATGCTCATGCACAACCATACCTTTGAGCACAAATTAGCTGCTCTTTGATCTTTGTATTTGGGATGAAATCCTTATGTACCTGCTCAAAAGAGCAGGATGTAAGTACACTATCCCTGAATTGTCGACACCTGTCGTGCATTTTACTTTCTGGAGTTTTCGAAACCTGTTGCGCGTTATATTGACTGGAATGGAGGCTCGATAAATGGTTTTGGACGCGGGCGAGTGCGTATGCTTGGTTGCCGTTTTTCTCCCTCAGCGCAAGTACAGCAACACGATGAAAAGAAACTCCGTTCCCTTCTGACGGTGCCTGCGCTTTCTTCTCTCGTTCCTCACCATTCTCCATTCCACTTATCGAGAACCGGGCGAGATATCCTGTAGTCAACTCCAGCGCAACGAGGGGCGGTCTCCGACGTCAGCTTCGTACCCCCGTCGAGTGCCAGCCCGCGGTCACCTCCTCCAACCCCTGCTGTGCAATCAACTATCCTGCATTCGGAGGAGGCGGCGACCCGTCCTGCATCAGGGTCCAAGTCGCGCAGAAATGGCCACCACATCTTCCCTGAAGCCCATCGCACGATAGCTCAACATGATGCAGCCCCTCCCCCCCC
>SZWC01009921.1:16615-42999 GCA_023375785.1 Penium margaritaceum
CACCTCATATCCCTTGTCCGTCAAGCGGCTGACACTCAGGATGTCAGCCAGGCCGGGGACGTGCTGCACATCACGAATTGTGCACAGCTCCTTCTTACCGCCCACCACGACTTCCACCTCCACGTCGCCTTGGCCGGCCGCCAGCTTGACTTTGTCGTTCCCAACCACCATTGACTTGGAGGACTTCTCGTAGGTGACGAACCCCACCTTCTCGACCTGGGTGTGCTCCTCGGCCCCGGAATCCAGGCACCGCCTGTTCGCCTTCTTAAGGAAGCGATTCTTGTTGCCGTTGAGGAGCGACCTGCCCTTGCTATTTTTGCTGCCGGTCTTTGCCTCCTCCGTGCACTCACGGGCCCAATGGCCCTCCTTACCGCAGTTGCGGCACGCATCTTTCTTGGCGACCTTCTTGCCGCCGCCCTTTCCGTCGCTTCCTTTGCCCCCACTTCCGCCACCACACGTTTTGGTGACAAGGTCCGATGAGGAAGACGAGGACTCCCCGCAGCTCCGACGCTGTGCCTCGTTGCGAATGTACTCTGCGACCGTGCCATAGGTGAGCTTGTCCTCCGTCCATCCTCCGAGGAAGGTGATGAGTGGGCCCCAACTGTCAGGTAAGACCATGAGGAGGGCCATCGCCTGCAGCTGCGTGTCAATCTTCCACCCCACGTCATTGCATTGTGAGGCGAGAAACTCGATCTGCTGCATGGCATCATCGAGATGACATCATCTCGATCGAGTCGCTTGCCTTGCAATGCAATGACATCATCGATCTGCTGCATGGCATCATCTCCCTCCTCGATTCTCACCGTGAGGAGTCTCTTCATTGCGAAGATTTTGTTCGCCAGCGACTTGGATTGATGGATGGAGCAGAGTTTTTGCCAAGCTTCGGCTGCCAGCTTACAGCCTTGGCAGTAGCCCCACTGTGACTGGGCCGTCCCGGACACCAGGAGCATGAGCGCCTCCGTGTTCTTCTTTTCGAAGGCCTGCATCTCTGCGTCCGTAGAAGTCGCCTCTGTGAGCACCTCCTTTCCTAACATGACATCCAGCAGCCCCTTATGCGGGAGGTGCAGTTCAAACTGCCACCTCCATAGCCCGAAGCCTGGGCCGCCCGCATACTTCTGAATGGGCTATGTCTCCTTATGCGCCATGTGCGCAGCTGCTACTCCGACGAGTTCTCTGAACTTCACGGCGACATCCAAGATAACGATCCCGTGCGCTGCGGAAGACGTGAACGTCAGAGGCTATCAGACCCGTGGGCCCATAACCCTTTGTCAGGATGAGATCCACGTGGATGTGGTCCCGAAGATGGTCTGATAGACTCTAGTGCTCCACGTCTACTGTTTTGGGCGAATCTGAGACTGAGCGTGAGCTTTCTGGTCGTCTCACGCAATGTGAGCAGGAATTCAGAGACAGTCATTTTGCAAAGGGAATAACGTTGTTTTGCGTTGTATTGTGAACATAGACATGATCAAAACATTTATAGGGCTATTCATGAGCTTTCCAACGCACCAAACCGCGTGCAATTCGGCCAAACGTAGCTCAAGTTATGCTTGCCGAAGCGCAGGTCTCACCCACCACAGAAACGACTAATGCCTCCATGGCGCGCACACGCTGTGGCGCCTTCCTTCACGTGCGAAGCGCCTTTCCCAAGGCACATGTCCTTTTGTAAGTGGTGTAGGGGTCCCCTGCACTGTTTCCACGCACCCTACCCACTTTTGGGTCGAGTTTGGTGATGGGGTGTGACGAGGTTCGAAACCTGTCCGCGGACCTGCAGTCAGAATTTTGACCAAGTCCCCGAGTAACAAAACGTACTACTGAGTTTCGGACGCCGAGCCATGATTTTGGGTAAGTCCCCCAGTAACAACCCGCACTACTGGATCCGGTGGATGATCCACCTGATCAGGTGGATTATCCACCGGACGCCTCGGCAGGCCTTCCGGAGAAATTTCTCCAGATGGTGTTTTTGTTACTCAATCCGGTGGATTATCCACTGGATTTTGAGTCGCAGCCGGCTCCCAGAGTCGCTGCGCACACCCAGATTTCGGAAGGCCATATCTCCCTTGATACTTGTCCGATTCCGGCGAAACACCTTCCACCGGATTCAGCAACTTGTCAACTTTAAGGGGCAATCATCCATTGTGGGATCCAAGCAATTTTCGAGTCGCCAGATCCGCCGGAGCAGAGTTTTCACTTTCTGGCGGCTCGTCGGCGCCTCCCGGCGCCGCGCTTGGGCATGCAGAGGGGCAATTTTTCAACACCAACTTTGTCAAGGCATTGTGCACAATAACCACACGGAGCCACCCGTATTCTACCTTGTTTGCACATGCAAGATCATGCCTAGTACAACTGCACTGTGATTGGACACTCTGACCGTGACTGACTCGTGTTATGATCAATAGAATTAAACGTTACTTGGTTAGCTTTGTGGTCATGGTCAGTGGCACATGCCAACTTTGTCAATGCATCGCGCACAATAACGGCACTGAGCCACCAGTATGATACCTTGCTTATACGTGCAAGTTTATGCCTAGCACACGTGCACTGTGATTGGGCACTCTGACCGTGGCTGACTCATGTGATGATTTGTAGAAGTTAAAGTCACTTGGTTCACTTTGTGGTCATGGTCAGTTGCACAGGCCAACGTTGTCAAGGCATTATGTATAATAGCCACACTGAGCTACCAGTATTATACCTTGCGTACACCTACAAGTTCATGCCTAGCACACAAGCATTGTGATTGGGCACTCTGACCGTGCCTGACTTGTGTTATGATTCGTAGAAGTTGAAATCACTTGGTTAACTTTGTGGTCATGGTCAGTGGCACATGCAAACTTTGTCAAAGCATGCGCACAATAGCATCGCCGAGCCACCAGTATTCTACCATGTTTACACCTGCAATATCATGCCTAGTACACCTGCACTGTGATTGGACACTCTGACCTTGGCTGACTCGTGTTATGATCAATAGAAGTTAAAGTCACTTGGTAAACTTTGCACAGGCCAACTTTGTCAAGGCATTGTCCACAATAGCCACACCAAGTCACTGGGTTTTTTCCTTGCTTATACGTGCAAGGTCATGCATAGTACATGTGCACTCTGATGGGGTACTCTGACCGTGGCTGACTCGTGTTACGATTCGTAGAAGTTAACGTCACTTTGTAAGCTTTGTGGTCATGGTATGTGGCACATGCCAACTTTTTCAAAGCATTGCGCACAATGGACACACCGAGCCACCAGTGTTCTACCTTGTTTATACCTGCAAGGTCATGCCTAGTACATCTGCACTGTGATTGGACACTCTGATTCTGGCTGACTTGTGTTATGATCAATAGAAGTTAAAGTCACTTGGCTAACTCTGTGGTCATGGTCAGTTGTACAGACCAACTTTGTGAAGGAATTGCGCACAATAGCCGCACAGAGCCACCAATATGTTACCTTTCTTATACCAACAAGTTCATGCCTAGCACATATGCACTGTCATTGGGCACTCTGACCGTGCCTGACAAGTGTTACGATCCGTGGAACATAAAGTCACTTGGTTAACTTTGTGGTCATGGTCAGTGGCACATGCGACCTTTGTCAAGGCATTGTGCACAATAGCCACACTGAGCCACCAGTTTTATACCTTGTTTATACCTGCAAGGTCAAGCCTAGCACACGTGCACTGTGATTGGGCACTCTGACTGTGGCAGACTCATGTGATGATTCATAGAAGTTAAAGTCACTTGGTTCACTTTGTGGTCATGGTCAGTTGCACAGGCCAACTTTGTCAAGGCATTGCCCACAATAGCCACGCCAAGCAACCGGTTTTTTAATTTGTTTATACCTGCAAGGTCATGCATAGTACACGTGCACTGTGATTGGGCACTCTGACCGTGGTTGACTTGTGTTATGATTCATAGAAGTTAATGTCACTTGGTTAACTTTGTGGTCATTGTCAGTTGCACATGCCAACTTTGTCAAGGCATTGTGCACAATAGCCACAACAAGGCACCGGTTTTTTACCTTGTTTATACCTGCAAGGTCATCCATATTAAACGTGCACTGTGATTAGGCACTCTAACCGTGGCTGACTCGTGTTATGATTCGTAGATTTTAAAATCACTTGGTTAACAGTGAGGTCATGGTCAGTGGCACATGCCAACTTTGTCAATGCATTGCGCACAATAGCCACACCGGGCCACCAGTGTTCTACCTTGTTTATACCTCCATGGTCATGCCTAGTACATCTGCACTGTGATTGGACACTCTGACTGTGGCTGACACGTGTTATGATCAAAAGAAGTTAAAGTCACTCGGTTAACTTTGTAGTCATGGTCAGTTGTAAAAGGCCAACTTTGTCAAGGCATTGCGCACAATAGCCACGCCAAGCCACCGGTTTTATACCTTGTTCATACCAACAAGGTCATGCGTAGTACACGTGCACTGTGATTGGGCACTCTGACCGTGGCTGACTCGTGTTATGATTCATAGAAGTTAAAGTCACTTGGTTCACGTTGTGGTTATGGTCAGTTGCACAGGCCAACATTGTCAAGGCATTACGCACAATATCCACACCAAGCCACCCATTTTTTACCTTGTTTATACTTGCAAGGTCATGCATAGTAAACGTGCACTGTGATTGGGCACTCTGACCGTGGTTGACTCGTGTTATGATCCATAGAAGTTAAAGTCACTTGGATAAACTTGTGGACATGGTCAGTGGCACATGCCAACTTTGTCAAGGCATCGCACACAATAGCCGCAATGAGACACCAGTGTTTTACCTAGCTTATACCTGCAACTTTCTGCCTAGCACACGTGTACTGTGATTGGGAACTCTGACTGTGGCTGACCCATGTGATGATTCATAGAGGTTAAATTCACTTGGTTCACTTTGTGGTCATGGTCAGTTGCACAGGCCAACTTTGTGAAGGCATTGCCCACAATAGCTAGACCAAGCCACCAGTTTTTTACCTTGTTTATACCTGCAAGGTCATGCATAGTACATGTGCACTGTGATTGGGCACTCTGACCGTGGTTGACTCGTGTTATGATTCATAGAGATTAAAGTAACTTGGTTAACTTTGTGGTCAAGATCAGTGGCACATGCCAACTTTGTCAAGGCATTGTGCACAATAGCCACACCCAGCCACCAGTATTCTACCTTGTTTGAACCTGAAATATCATGCCTAGTAAACCTGAATTGTGATTGGACACTCTGACCGTGGCTGACTCGTGTTATGATCAATAGAAGTAAATGTCACTTGGTTAACTTTGTGGCCATGGTCAGGTGTACATGCCAACTTTGTCAAGGCATTGCGTACAATAGCAACACCAAGCCACCGGTTTTTTTCCTTGTCTATACCTGCAAGGTCATGCATAGTACATGTGCAATGTGATTGGGCATTCTGACCATGGCTGACTCGTGTTATGATTCATAGAAGTTAAAGTCACTTGGTAAACTTTGTGGTCATGGTCAGTGGCACATGCCAACTTTGTCAAGGCATCACGCATAATAGGTGCACTGAGGCACCAGTGTTCTACCTTGCTTATACCTGGTTTTTTATGCCTAGCACATGTGCACTGTGCTTGGGCACTCTGACCGTGGCTGAATGGTGTGATGATTCATAGAAGTTCAAGTCACTTGGTGAGCTTTATGGTCATGGCCAGTTGCACATGCCAACTATGTCGAGGCATTGCGCACAATAGCCACACCAAGCCACCGGTTTTGTACATTTTTTATACATTCAAAGTCATTCATAGTAGATGTGCACTGTGATTGGGCACTTTGACCGTGGCTGACTCATTTTACGATTCGAAGAAGTTAAAGTCACTTAGAAAACATTGTGGTCATGGTCAGTGGCACATGCCAACTTTGTCAAGGTATTGTGCATAATTGCCACACCAAGCCACCAGCATTCTACCTTGTTTATACTTGAAAGTTCATGCCTAGTACACGTGCAATGTGACTGGGCACTCTGCCTGTGGCTGACTCGTGTCATGGTTCATAGGAGTTGAAATCACTTGGTTAGCTTTGTGGTCATGGTCAGTGGCACATGCCAACTTTGTCAAGGCATTGCGCACAATAGCCATACCAATTCACCAGTATTCTACCTTTTTTGCACCTGCAAGATCATGCATAGTACACCTGCACTGTGATTGGACACTCTGAACGTGGCTGACTCGTGTTATAATCAATAGAAGTAAAAGTTACTTAATTAACTCGGTGGTCATGGTCAGTTCCACATGCCAACTTTTTCAAGGCATTGCGCACAATAGCCATACCAAGCCACCGGTTTTTTACCTAGTTTATACCTGCAATGTCATGCATAGTACATTTTCACTGTGAATGGACACTCTGACCGTGGCTGACTCGTGTTACGATTCATAGAAGTTAAAGTCACTTGTTTCACTTTGTGGTCATGGTCAGTTGCACAGGCCAACTTTGTCAAGGCATTGTGCACAATAGCCACACTGAGCCACCAATACTTTACCTTGCTTATACCAACAAGTTCATGCCTAGCACACGTGCACTGTGATTGGGCACTCTGACCGTGGCTGACTCTTGTCATGATTCATAGACGTTTAAGTCACTTGGATAAAATTGCGATCATGGTCAGTGGCACATGCCAACTTTGTCAAGGCATCGAGAAAAACAGCCGCACTGAGCCACCAGTGTTTTACCTTGCTTATACCTGAAAGTTTATGTCTAGCACATGTGCTTTGTGATTGGGCTCTCTGACTGTGGCTGACTCATGTGATGATTCATCGAAGTTAAATTCACTTGGTTCACTTTGTGGTCATGTTCATTTGCACAGGCCAACTTTGTGAAGGCATTGCCCACAATAGCCACACCAAGCCACCGGATTTTGACCTTTTTTATACCTGCAAGGTCATGCATAGCACACGTGCACTGTGATTGGGCACTCTGACCGTGGCTGACTCATGTGATGATTCATAGAAGTTAAAGTCACTTGGTTCACTTTGTGGTCATGGTCAGTTGCACAGGCCAACTTTGTCAAGGCATTGTGCACAATAGCCACAATGAGCCACCAATACTTTACCTTTCTTATACCTGCAAGTTTATGCCTAGCACACGTACACTGTGATTGGGCACTCTGACCATGGCTGACTCGTGTTATGATTCGTAGAAGTTAAAATCACTTGGTTAACCTTGTAGTCATGGTCAGTGGCACATGCCAACTTTGTCAAGGCATTGCACACAATAGCAACACTGAGCCACCATTATTCTACCTTGTTTGCAAATACAACATCATGCCTAGTACACCTGCACTGTGATTGGACACTCTGACCGTGGCTGACTCGTATTATGATCAATAGAAGTTAAAGTCACTTGGTTAACTTTGTGGTCATGGTCAGTTGCACATGCCAACTTTGTCAAGGCATTGCGCACAAAAGCCACACCAAGCCACCAATTTGTTACCTTGTTTATACCTGCAATGTCATGCATAGTAGACGTGCACTGTGATTGGGTACTCTGACCGTAGCTGACTCGTGTCATGATTTATAGAAGTTAGAGTCACTTGGATAAATTTGTGGCCATGGTCAGTGGCACATGCCAACTTTGTCAAGGCATTGCACAAAATAGCCACACTGAGCCACCAATATTCTCCCTTTTTGTTTTTTACCTGCACTTTCATGCCTAGTAATCGTGCACTGTGAGTGGTCACTCTGACTGTGGCTAACTCGTGTTATGATTCATAGACGTTACAGTCACTTGATTAACTTTTGAGCTCATGGTCAGCGGTACTGACCAACGTTGTCAAGGCATCGCACACAAATAGCCACACCGCGCCACCAGTATGTTGGCCTTGTTTATACCTGCAAATTCATGCATCATACACATGCACTCTGATTGGATACTCTGCTTGTGGCTGACTCATGTTATGATTCATAGAAGTTAAAGTCACTTGGTTAACTTTGTGGTCATGGTCAGTGGCACAGGCCAACTCTGTCAAGGCATTGCGCACAATAGCCATACGGAGCCACCAGTATTTAACCTATTTTACACCTGCAATGACATGCCTAGTACACCTGCACTGTGATTGGGCACTCTGACCGTGACTGACTCGTGTTTTCATTCATAGAAGTTAATGTCACTTGGTTTACTTTGTGGTCATGGCCAGTGGCACATGCCAACTTTGTCAAGGCATTGTGCACAATAGCCACACCGAGCCACCAGTATTCTACCTTGTTTACACATGTAAGGTCATTCCTAGTACACGTGCACTGTGAGTGGGCACTCTGATTATGGCTGACTCGTGTTATGATTCATAGAAGTTCCAGTCACTTGGATAACTTTGTGGTCGTGGTCAATTGCACATGCCATCTTTGTCAAGGCATTGAGCGCAATAGCCAAACCAAGCCACCGGTTTTTTACCATGTTTATACCTGCTACATCATTCCTAGTACATGTGCAATGTGATTGGGCACTCTGACCGTGGCTGACTCGTGTTATCACTAATAGAAGTGAAAGTCACTTGGTTAACTTTGTGGTCGTGGTCAGTTGCACAGGCCAATATTGTCAAGACATTGGGCACAACAGCCACACCAAGCCACAAGTATTTTACCTTTTTTATACATGCAAGTTCATGCATAGTACACGTTCACTGTGATTGGGCAAGCTGACTGTGGCTGACTCGTATTATGATTCGTGGAAGTTAAAGTCACTTGGTTAACTTTGTGGTCATGATCAGTGGAAAATGCCAACTTTGTCAAGGCATTGCGTACAATAGCCACACTGAGCAACCAATATTTTACCTTGCTTATACCTGCAAGGTCATGCATAGTACACGTGCACTGTGAGTGGACAATGTGATCGTGACTGGCTCGTGTTATGACTCGTAGAAGTTGAAGTCACTTGATTAACTCTGTGATCATGGTCAGTGGCCCAGGCCAACTTTGTCAAGGCATTTCGCAGAATAGCCACATGGAGCCTCCAGTATTTCACCTTTTGTATTACTGCAGGGTCATGCATAGTAAACGTGCACTATGATTGGCCACTCTGACTGTGGCTGACTCGTGCTATGATTCGTAGCAGTTTAAGTCACTTGGTTAACTTTGTGGTCATGGTCAGTGGCACATGCCAACCTTGTCAAGGCATCGCGCACAATAGCCACACCGAGCCACCAGTATTCTACCTTGTTTATACCTGAAAGGTCATGCCTAGTACATGTGCACTTTGAGTGGGCACTCTGACTGTGGCTGACTCGTGTTATGATTCATAGAAGTTACAGTGACTTGGATAACTTTGTGGACATGATCAGTAGCATGGGCCAACTTTGTCAAGGCATTGCGCACAATAGCCACACAGAGCCACCAGTATTCTACCTTCTTTTTCAACTGCAAGTTCATTCCTAGAACACGTGCACTGCGAGTGGTCACTAGGACCTTGGCTGACTCGTGTTATGATTCATAGAAGTTACAGTCACTTGATTAACCCCGTGCTCATGGTCAGCTGTACTGACCAACGTTGTCAAGGCATCGCACACAATAGCAACACCGTGCCACTAGTATGTTGGCCTTGTTTATACCTGCAAGGTCATGCCTCATACACATGCACTGTGATTGGGCACTCTGATTGTGGCTGACACGTGTTATGATTCATAGAATTTCAAGTCACTTGGTTATCTTTGTGGTCATGGTACGTGGCGCATGCCACCTTTGTCAAGGCATTGCGCACAATAGCCACACGGAGCCGCCAGTATATTACCTTCTTTATGCCTGTAATTTCATTCCTAGTACACCTGCACTGTGATTGGGCACTCTGACCGTGACTGACTCGTGTTACGATTCGTAGAAGTTAAAGTCACTTGGTTAACTTTTTGGTCATGGTCAGTGGTACATGCCAACTTTGTCAAGATATTGCGCAAAATAGCCACACCGAGCCACAAGTATTCTACCTTTTTTAGACCTGTACGGTCATGCCTAGTACACGTGCACTGTGAGTGGTCACTCTGACTGTGGCTGAATTGTGTTATGATTCATAGAAGTTACAGTCACTTGGATAACTATGTGGTCGTGGTCAGTGGCACATGCCAACTTTGTCAAGGCATTGCGCACAATAGCCACACCGAGCCACAAGTATTATATCTTGTTTTTTTATCCTGCAAGATCATTTTTAGTACACGTGCACTGTGAGTGGGCACAATGACCGTGGCTGACTCGTGTTATGATTCATAGAAGTTAAAGTCACTTCATTAGCTTTGTGCTCATGGTCAATGGCACATTCCAACTTTGTCCAGGCATTGCGCACAGTAGCCACACCAAGCCACCAGTATTCTACCTTGTTTATACTTGCAAGATCATGCCTAGTATACGTACACTGTGAGTGGGCACTCAGACCGTGGCTGACGCGTATTATGATTCATAGAAGTTAAAGTCACTTGATTATCTTTGTGCTCATGGTCAGCGGTACTGACCAACGTTGTCAAGGCATCACACACAATAGCAACACCGAGCCACTAGTATGCTGGCCTTGTTTATACGTTCAAGGTCATGCCTCGTACATATGCACTGTGACTGAGCACTCTGATTGTGGCTGACTCATGTTATGATTCATAGACGTTCAAGTCACTTGGTTAACTTTGTGGTCATGGTCAGTGGCACATGCCAACTTTGTCAATGTATTGCGCACAATAGCCACACCAAGCCGCCATTGTATTACCTTTTTTATACCTTTAACATCATGCCTAGTACACCTGCACTGTGATTGGTCACTCTGACCGTGAGCGACTCGTGTTAGGATTCGTAGACGTTAAAGTCACTTGGTTAACTTTGTGGTCCTGGTCAGTGGTACATGCCAACTTTGTCAAGGTATTGCGCACAATAGCAACACCGAGCTACCAGTATTCTACCTTGTTTATACCTGTAAGTTCATGCCTAGTACACGTGCACTGTGAGTGGTCACTCTGACTGTGGCTGAATTGTGTTATGATTCATACAAGTTACAGTCACTTGGATAACTTTGTGGTCGTGGTCAGTGGCACAGGCCAACATTGTCAGGGCATTGCACACAGTAGCCACATTGAGCCACCAGTATTCTACCTTTTTGATACCTGCAAATTCATGCCTTGTACACGTGCACTGTCATCGGGTACTCTGACCGTGGCTGACTTAAGTTATGATTCATAGAAGTTTTAGTCACTGGGATAACTTCGTGGTTATGGTGAGTGGCACAGACCAACGTCGTCAAGGCATTGCACACAATAGCCACATCGAGCCACCAGTATCTTAATACCTGCAAGTTCATGCCTCATACACGTGTACTCTGATTGGGCACTCTGATTGTTTCTGACTCGTATTATGATTCATAGAAGGTAAAATCACTTAGTTAACTTTGTACTCATGGTCAGTGGCACAAACCAACTTTGTCGAGGCATTGCGCACAATAGCCACACTGAGCCACCAGTATTCTTCCTTTCTTTATATTTGTGAGGTCATGCCTTGTACACATGCACTCTGATTGCGTACTCTGACCGTGGCTGACTCATGTTATGATTCATAGAAGTTACAGTCACTTGGATAGTTTTGTTGTCGTGGTCAGTGGCACAGGACAACTTTGTCATGGAATTGCGCACAATAGCCACAACGAGCCACCAGTATTCTACCTTGTTTACACCTGCAAGGTCATGCCTAGTACACGTGCACTGTGAGTGGGTACTCTGACTGTGGCTGACTTGTGTTATGGTACATAGATGTTACAGTCACTTGGTTAACTCTTTGGTCATGGTCAGTGGCACATGCCAACTTTGTCAAGGCATTGCGCACAATAGCCACACCAAGCCACCGGTTTTTTACCTTGTTTATACCTGCAAGGTCATGCATAGTACATGTGCACTATGATTGGGCACTCTGACCATGGCTGACTCGTGTTATGATTCGTAGAAGTTACAGTTACTTGGTAACATTTGTGCTCATGGTCAGTGGATTAGGCCAACTTTGTCAAGACATTGCACACAATAGCAACACTGAGCCAACAGTATTTTACCTTGTTCATACCTGCAAGGTCATGCCTACTACACGTGCACTGTGATTGTGCACTCTGACCGTGGCTGACTTGTGATGTAATCAATAGAAGTTAACGTCCCTTCATTACCTTTGTGGTCATGGTCAGTGGCACAGGCCAATTTTGTAGAGGCATTGCGCACAATAGCCACACCGAGCCACAAGTATTCTACCTTTTTTTTACGTGCAAGGTCATACCTGGTACACGTGCACTGTGTCTTGGAACTCTGACTGTGGCTGACTCGTTTCATAATTCATAGAAGTTACAGTCACTTAGTTAACTCTGTGGTCATGGTCAGTGGCACATGCCAATTGTGTCAAGGCATTGCACGCAATAGCCACACCGAGCCAGCATTATTTTATCTTTTTTATATCTGCAAGATCATGTCCAGTACACGTACACTGTGATTGGGCACTCTGACCATGGTTGACTCGTGTTATGATTCATAGAAGTTAAAGTCACTTGGTTAGCTTTGTGGTCATGGTCAGTGGCACAGGCCAACGTTGTCAAGGCATTGCGCACAATAGCCACACTGAGCCACCAGTGTTTTACCTTGTCGATTACTGCAAGGTCATGTATAGTACACGTGCACTGTGATTGGACACTTTGACCGTGGCTGACTCGTGTTGTGATACATAAACGTTTCATTCACTCGGATAACAATGTGGTCATGGCCAACATTGTCAGGGCATTGCGCACAATAGCCACACCGAACCACAAGTATTCTACCTTGTTTATACCTGCAAGGTCATGCCTAGTACACGTGCACTGTCATGGGGTACTTTGCCCGTGGTTGACTCGTGTTATGATTCATAGAATTTTCAGTCACTTGGATAACTTTGTGGTCATGGTGAGTGGCACTGATCAACGTTGTCAAGGCATTGCACACAATAGCCACACCAAGCCACCAGTACTTTGGCCTAGTTTATACCTGCAAGGTCATGCCTCGTACACGTGCACTGTGATTGGACACTCTGATTGTGGCTGACTCGTGTTATGATTCATAGAAGTTAAAGTCACTTGGGTGACTTTGTGGTCATGGTCAGTGGAACAAGCCAATGTTCTCAAGGCATTGTGCACAATAGTTACACCGAGTCACCAGTATTTACCTTTCCTATACCTGCAATTTCATGCCTCGTACACGTGCACTGTGATCGGGTACTCTGACCGTGGCTGACTTGTGTTATGATTCATAGAAGTTACAATCACTTTGTTAGCTTTGTGCACATGGTCAGCGGCACTGACCAACGTTGTCAAGGCATTGCACACAATAGCCACACCGAGCCACCAGTATGTTGGCCTTGTTTATACCTGCAAGGTCATGCCTCGTACACGTGCACTGTGATTGGACACTCTGATTGTGGCTCACTCGTGTTATGATTCATAGAAGGTAAAGTCACGTAGTTAACTTTGTGGTCATGGTCAGTGTGTCAGAACAAAGAAGATGACCACAAGGAACAAAGACCTCCATCTCTCAAAAACAAATCCGAGCACTCTCAATAAGGGTTCAGCTATGGCTCGAGCCACCTCGGCCCTCATTGTCACTAGCCGTTGGCGACCCAGAACCGACCAACGTACCACCTGCCGAGTCATCCCCTAATAAGTGGCCATCCCACGAGCGCGTCCGGCTAGCGCATAAGAAGCCGTTAGATATTGGTTTTTTCATGTTCTGTTGCATATATGGAGGATGTTCATTCCCTCCTAGTTTAACCAGAACAGTTCTTCTCATCCTGCTCCCTTCTAGTGCCACGGCTTCGCCGCCGTGTTCTCACTCTACTCGCAGCTCGCCCATCTTGCCTTCACCAACCACTTGCAGCTCTCAGTTCTTCGCTTAGTCACTCTTGCCCCTTCATTTAGCACTTGCCGACCCATCTCACTCCCTCGCTCCCTCTCACTATCTTCAGTCTGCCTTGCATCCTCAGTGTCTGAGCTCTCCGCAGGCTCTGCAACTAACTCCTCGGGACCGCTCTCGCTTTCGTCACTCTGCTGACGTACTCATGCATGTTCCGCTACTTCTACCTGCTTCTGCTCTTGCCGTCCCCACTCATTGCATTCTTCTGACATGGTATCAGAGCATCAGGCAACATCACCTGGTGCCCCGTGACCCAGTCATCGCTTCACTACCCCCACTGCTTCGCTCTTCCTTTCAGTATTCATCTGCTGCCACCACCGCCAGTTTGCGCTCCTCGGCTTCGTCGACAGCTGACATCAGCAGCTTCGCCTGGATTGCTCCTCACGCTGGAGTGACGACTCATTCTCCTGATCAAACCCTACGCCCATCTCGAGCCTGTGGTCAATAATCGGCGATTTGTCAACAACAGCCGCAAGCAGTTCCCGAGCCGTCGTCTGCCATCATCTTCTTGGAAGCTTCCTGTCGCTTGCCGCCTGCTGCCTCTCATCGTCTCAATCTTCGCAAGTGCCTCCACCTTCCTCATCTTTCTTCATCAGCATCATCTGCTTCAGCTGCCCCATCCACTTCAGCTCTCTTGCGTTCATCATCTCGAGCCACTCTCTCGCATCGCCTCTGCTCGTCGTCGGCAACAGCAGATCACCTTCCACCATCAGGATATCGGACACCACCAGTCTTCCTGCTCGTCGGACACGGGCCAACTGGGGAATAAGCCGTCACTCTCCTGACACCCTCGGACCGGTACCACTGTTCACCTCACGACTTTCCCCATCGCGGCTGACTTCCTCTCACTGTCAGGATATCGGACACCACCAGTCTTCCTGCCCGTCGGTCTCGGGCCAACTGGGGAACAAGCCGTCACTCTCCTGACAACTGAGGAACCGGTTGCCTCGCCCGCACCCACCACAGCTTCCTTCACCACTCTGTCATCCAGCTCCTGCCATTAGTTCTTCCTCACCCTCATCACGACATTGTCATCCTTCTCAGTCTGCTCTCCCTCAGCCTCTGCACTTTCTTCTTATTCATCATCTCCTCTAGCCCCTTCTTCTACGTCAGCCTCATCTCAGCTTCATCTGCCTCCTTCATATCGCCTGTCTTCATCAGCTTCATCCTCGACATCATCCGTATCGCTTCGCAGCGCCCGTGGTTCCGTCCGTGCACCCACTCAGCCATCAGTCACCTCCGTCATTATCCGTTCCTCCGCTTCCGCATTGTTCTTCGCTCGGCACAAGGATCTGCTTGGTCGCATCGCCCTTTTTTCCGACGACCTGCGCCCATGCCAAAGCTTCCGCAGCGCACGTAGTTCGCCCCTGCGCCCACTCCTATATCATCAGCTTCCACATCCATCATTTGCAAGCATCAGCATCTGCTGCAAGCACAAGGATCTGCACGAGCTAGCTGCCCATTTTGCAGCAGCCTGCACCCACGCCAGCAGCAGATTTCTCGTGGAACATCAGCGTTTGCCCTCCCCTTGCCGCATTATACCCCTCTATCCAGCAGCGCACGTGGTTTTGCGCTTGCGCCAGCTCTACCATCAGTCGCTCCTCCGCCATCATCCACTCTCATCATCTGTTCGGCACAAGAGTCCGCCCGGTCGCATCGCCCGTTCTGCGACGACCTGCGTCCATCCCCAACCTCCTACTATGTACGTGATTCCACCCCTGTGCCCGTTACGTCATTACCTGCTCCTCCGCTTCTGCAATCATTCTCCACCCGGCACAAGGTCCCGCACAAGTTTCGCCCCTGTGCCCACTCTGTCATCCTCACCTCCTCTGTGTTTGCCTTGTCTTTCGCTCGGCACAAGGTTCCACCCGGTCAAACCGCCAATCTCGCGGCGACCCGCACCTACGTCAAAAGACTCTGCAGATCATGGAGCTCATCCCTACATCGTGATAACTCCTCCTCTGCAGCCTCATCCACCTACAAAAGTCCTTCTGCCTCTATCTGCTCTCTGCACCAGCCTTCTCACCCTTCCTTGGCACACGTGGTTCCACCCTTGCATCCACTCCCCATCATGACACATTGGGTTCAAGAAATGCTTTCTAGAGTCAGGCCTTTTATCGAACCCTCACGCATCCTTCATTTTGATGAACAAGGGCAACACAATCACTCAGATTGGTGCTATCTATAGAGATATATACTTCAGTGCATCAATACCGACTACAGCAATATTGAAGACGCCATCCTCTTCCGGCCTTTTTTCGGACAAACGCAGATTGACTTTTTCACCAATGCATCACTGGAACGCTAGTTGGATCACTGGTTTCAACTCAAAGAACTGATCCTTGGCTTCCTCTACCTCACCACTGACACGGCCTTCCATGATATCCTCCAAACTCACTCTCCAGGTACTGACCCGTTGAATAAGGTGTTTCACCTCATTCACCAACGGTGCACTCAGAGATGTCACCACTATCACCTATGCACTGACAGGCCCTGCCAGATTTCACTGGACCAATTGCCTCCACCACCTCCTCGACCCACCTTGACTTCTCTCCCTTTTCCACCCCCTCAGTGAAGCAGCTGGCTCCCCAAATCTCATAGTGGTCATCTTCACCGGGGGTGTCAGAATAAAGAAGATGACCACAACGAACAAAGACCTCCATCGCTCGAAAAAAATTCTGAGCACTCTCAATAAGGGTTCAGCTCCGGCTCGAGCCACCTCGGCCCTCATTGTCACTAGCCGTTGGTGACCCAGAACCGACCAACGTACCACCTACCGAGTAGTCCCCTAGTAAGTGCCCATCCCACGAGCGCATCCGGCTAGCGTATAAGAAGCCTTTAGATATTGCTTTTGTGTTGTTCTGTTGCATACATGGAAGATGTTCATTCCCTCCCAGTTTAACTAGAACAGTTCTTCTCATCCTGTTCCCTTCTGGTTCCGTGGCTTTGCCTCCGTGTTCTCACTCTGCTCGCAGCTCACCCATCTTGCCTTCACCAACCACTTGCAGCTCTCAGTTCTTTGCTTTTTCACTCTTGCCTCTTCGCTCAGCACTTGCCGACCCATCGCTCCCTTCGTTCTCGCTCTCTTTCTCACCAGCTCCAGTCTGCCTTGCATCCTCAGTGTCTGAGCTCTCCGCAAGCTCTGCGACTAACTCCTCAGGACCGCTCTTGCTTTCGTCACTCTGCTGACGTACTCGTGCATGTGCCGCTGCTTCTGCCTGCTCTTGCCGTCCCCACTCATTGCATTCTTCTGACACAGTGGCACAGGCCAACTTTGTCAAGGCATTGCGCACAATAGCCACACCAAGCCACCGGTTTTTTACCTTGTGTATACCTGCAAGGTCATGCATAGTACAAGTGCACTGTGATTGGGCACTCTGACGATGGCTGACTCGTGTTATGATTCATAGAAGTTACAATCTCTTGGTTAACTTTATGGTCATGATCGGTGGCACGGGCCAACTTTGTCAAGGCATTGCGCGCAATAGCCACAACAGCCACTAGTGTTTTACCTTGTCTATAACTGCAAGGTCATGCGTAGAACAAGTGCACTGTGATAGGGCACTCTAACAGTGGCTGACTCGTGTTATGATTCATAGACGTTACAGTCACTTGGATAACTTTGTGGTCGTGGTCAGTTGAACAGGCCAACTTTGTCAAGGCATAACGCACAATAGCCACACCGAGCCACCAGTGTTTTACCTTGTCTATAACTGCAAGGTCATGCATAGTACACGTGCACTGTGATTGGGCACTCTCACCGTGGCTGACTCATGTACTGATTCATGGACGTCACAGTCACTTGGATTACTTTGTGGTCATGGTCAGTGGCACAGGCAACCTTTGTCAAGGCATTTCACACAATAGCCACACCGAGCCTCCAGTATATGACCTTGTTTATGACTGCAAGGTCATGCATAGCACACGTGCATTGTGATTGGGCACTCTACCTGTGGCTGACTCGTGTTATGATTCGTAAGAGTTAAAATCACTTGGTTAACTTTGTGGTCATGGTCAGTGGAACATGCCCATTTTTTCAAGGCATTGTGCAAAATTGCCACACCGAGCAACCAGTAGTTTACCTTTTTCAAACCTGCAAGGCCATGCCTAGTACACGTGCACTGTGATTGGGCACTCTGACGATGGCTGACTTGTGTTATGGTTCATAGAAGTTACAGTCACTTGGTTAACTTTGTGGTCATGATCGGTGGCACGGGCCAACTTTGTGAAGGCATTGCGCACAATAGCCACACCGAGCCACCAGTGATTGACCATGTCTATAACTGCAAGTCATGCATAGAACACGTGCACTGTGATTCGGCACTCTGACCGTGGCTGACTCTTGTTATGATTCATAGACGTTACACTCACTTGGATAACTTTGTGGTCATGGTCAGTGGCACAGGCCAACTTTGTCAAGGCAATTCACACAATAGCAACACCGGGCCTTCAAAGTTTTACCTTATCTATAACTGCAAAGTCATTTTTTGTACACGTGCACTGTGATTGGGCACTCTGACCGTGGCTGACTCGTGTTATGATTCGTAGAAGTTGAAGTCACTTGGTTAACCTTGTGGTCATGGTCAGTGGCACATGCAAACATTGTCAAGGCATTGTGCAAAATAGCCACACCGAGCCACCAGTATTCTAACTGTTTAATACCTGCAAGGTCATGCCTAGTACACGTGCACTGTGACTGGGCACTCTGACTGTGGCTGACTCATGTTATGTTTCATAGACATTAAGGTCACTTGATTAACTCTGTGGTCATGGTCAGTGGCACAGGCCAACTTTGTCAAGGCAATTCAAATGATAGCCGCACCGGGCCTTCAAAATTTTACCTTATCTATAACTGCAAAGTTATGTTTTGTACACGTGCACTGTGATTGGGCACTCTGACTGTGGCTGACTCGTGTTATGATTCGTAAATGTTGAAGTCACTTGGTTAACCTTGTGGTCATGGTCAGTGGCACATGCAAACATTGTCAAGGCATTGTGCAAAATAGCCACACCGAGCCACCAGTATTCTAACTATTTAATACCCGCAAGGCCATGCCTAGTACACGTGCACTGTGACTGGGCACTCTGACCGTGGCTGACTCATGTTATGATTCATAGACATTAAAGGCACTTGATTAACTCTGTGCTCATGGTCAGCGGCACTGACCAACATTGTCAAGGCATTGCACACAATAGCCACACCAAACCACCAGTATGTTGGCATTGTTTATGCCTGCAAGGTCATGCCTCGTACGCGTGCACTGTGATTGGGCACTCTGATTGTGGCCGACTCGTGTTATGATTCATAAAAGTCAAAATCACTTGGTTGCCTTTCTGGTCATGGTCAGTGGCACAGCCCACTTTTGTCAAGGTATTGCGCACAATAGCCACACAGAGCCACCAGTATTTTACTTTTTTTATACCTGCAATGTCATGCCTAGTACACATGCAGTGTGATTGGGCACTCTGACCGTGGCTGACTCGTGTTGTGATTCATAGAAGTTCAAGTCACTTGGTTAACTTTGTGGTCATGGTCTGTGGCACTGGCCAGCATTGTCAAGGCATTGCGCATGATAGCCACAGCACGCCACCAGAATTATAACTTGTTTATACGTGCAAGGTCTTGCCTAGTACATCTGCACTGTGATTGGACACTCTGACCGTGACTGACTAGTGTTATCATTCATAGACGTTAAATTCACTTGGTTAACTTTGTGGTCATGGTTAGTAGCACAGGCCAAGTTTGTCAAGGCATTACGCACGATAGCCGCACCGAGCCACTGGTATCTTATCTTGTTTATACCTGCAAGGTCATGCCTAGTACACGTGCACTGTGATTGGGCACTCTTACCGTGGCTGACTCGTGTTATGACTCATAGAGGTTTAAGTCACTTGGTTACTTTGTGGTCCTGGTCAGTGGCACAGGCCAACTTTGTCAGGGCATTGTGCAAAATAGCCACACCGAGCCACCAGTATTTTACCATTTTTATACCTGCAAGGTCATGCTTAGTACACGTGCACTGTGATTGGGAACTCAGACCGTGGCTGACTCGTGTTATGATCCATAGAAGCTAAAGCCAATTCGTTATCGTTGTTGTCATGGTCAGTGGCACAGTCCAACATTGTCAAGGCATTGCGCACTATAGCCACGCCTAGGCACCAGTATGTAACCTTGTCGATACCTGCAAGGTCATGCCTAGTACAAGTATGCTGTGATTGGGCACTCTGACTGTCGTTGACATGTGTTTTTTCTCATAGACGTTAAAGTCACGTGGTTAATTTGTGGTCATGGTCTGTGGCACATGCCAACTTTGTCAAGGCACTGCTCACAATAGCCGCACTGAGCCACCAGTATTTTACCTTGTTTATACCTGCATGGTCATGCCTAGTACGCGTGCACTGTGATTGGGCACCCTGACCGTGGCTGACTCGTGTTATGATTCATAGAAGTTGAAGTCACTTGGTAAACTTTGTGCTCGTGATCAGTGGCATATGCCAACTTTGTCAAGGCATTGCGCACAATAGCCACACCAAGGCACCAGTATTCTACCTTGTTTATACCTGCAAGGTCATGCCTACTACACGTGCATTGTGATTGTGTACTATGACCATGGCTGACTTGTGTTTTGACTAATAGACGTCTGCCAACATCATGCTTGAAAGACAGAACTTGATCTGTTGCACCTGCTTTGCCACAAGCTCACTGATGACGTGGTACCGCAGGTCGATGTGCTTGGTACGGGCGTGAAACTCGGTGTTCTTCGTTAGAGAAATGGCGCTCATGTTGTCACAGTAGATGGTGGTGGCTGTGGTCTGCTGCTGTCCAAGGCTTACTAGCAGCTCACGCAGCCACACGGCTTCCTTTGCTGCTTCACTCAGGATGATGTACTCTGCTTCAGTGGAGGAGAGGGCGACGCATTCTTGTTGCTTGCTCCTCCAATGGATTTCACCTCCTCCGAGCACAAACACGAACCCACTAGTCGACCTCCTTGTATCCAGGTCACCTCCCCAATCTGCGTGACTGTAGCCGATGAGGATGGGGCTGTTGTTGCCGTTGAAGGTGTTACAAAGGCTGCTGCTGCTGTCGAGGTAGCGTAGCACGCGCTTGACCGCCTCCCAATGCGGCATGCCCGGATTCATGCAAAACTTGCTGAGCACTCCCACTGCTTGGCTGATGTCGAGGCACGTGCCGACTGCTGCGTACATTAGGCTCCCAACTGTTGCTTGGTACGGCACTCCTTCCATGCGGCTGCTCTCTTGCCTGCCGTGGGGAGTCTGTGTCATGCTCAGCTTCGCTCCCACTTCCAGTGGTGTAGTGGCTTTGCGTGCTCCTGTCATGTTGAAGCGCTTGACGATGTTGCTCACGTATGTGCTTTGTTACAACTCCAAAGTCTGCTGTTGCCGGTCGCGTTTGACCTAAAGGCCAAGGTAGTAGCTGAGTTCTCCCATGTCGAACCTGGCAGCAAGGGACTGCTTCACATCGACCAAAAGAGACTTGGAGTCAGATGCAATGAGCAGATCATCAACATAGAGCAAGATGATGACCTGGATTGCCTCTTGCACGCGCCCATAGACTGCATGGTCAGCTTCGCTGCGCACAAAACCAAACCCCGCCAGCTGCTCATCCATCTTGTGGTACCATGCTCGCGGTGTTTGCTTCAGGCCGTAGAGAGCCTTCACAAGCTTGCACACCAAATCCTCCCTCCCTTCCACCACATACCCCTCCGGCTGCTCCATGTACACATCCTCCTTGAGGTCACCATTCAGAAATACACACGTCACATCCACTTGGTGCACCTCCCAGTCTATAGCAGCAGCAAGAGTCATAATCCACACCCTCAGTCTGCACATATCCCTTTGCAACCAGCCATGCTTTGTACCTGAGCACCTTACCATCCACACTACGCTTACGCCTAAAGATCCACCGGCACACAATCACCCGGCTGCCGCGTGGAGCTTCCTCGAGGGTCCAGGTGCCGTTTTTCATGAGCGCACCATACTCCTCGTCTGCTACGGTACGCCAATCTGTTGCCTTGGCACTGCGCATGGCTTCAGTGAAGGTGGCTGGGTCATCGGTGACGGTGGGGAAGAGGATCTCGAGGTCAGAGGACTCCATTGGTGGTGAAGCGGTACAGAGGTTCAGCCGCTCCCCTTATTGTGTCTGCTTCTTTGCAAGCCTCTCGAACCTCCGTAGCTGCTCTTCACTGTCCTTTGCACCTTTGTTGATGTGTGCAGACCGTCATGGCAGCTGCTGTACGTTGCTTTGTTGCTCCTCCTCATCAGATTTGGCTGTCGGCTCCTTCTCCTTCTCAGCTCCTTTCACCTCCTTGTCGCTGCCACTGTCACTGCCATCTTGCGCACCGGCCTCTTCTACTACCGGAACTTCTCCCACTTCTCGTACAAGTGCAGGAGCAAGTGGAACTGTCAACATAGGGCTCCATGTCCAGCCCTTCACGTTCTCTAGGAAGACGACGTCACGGCTGCGGATGATTTTGTGTGCGGCGAGGTTGTAGAGGCGGTATTCCATGATGTCATAGCCAAGGAAGGCGGCCTTCACCGACTTTACGTCCAGCTTGTTACGGCTGCCGGTAGGCAAGTATACAAATGCGCCACACCTGAAGACTTTCAGGTGCGTCACTTTTGGCTTGCGCCCCATCCATGCATCCTCCAGTGTCAGCAGCGGTACGGCGAGCGTAGGGCTCTGGTTTTCCAAGTACACGGCGATGTTGACCACTTCCACCCAAAAGGTTGGCGGGAGCTCCACGTCTTAGAGTATGTTGTGAACACGCTCCATGAGTGTGCGGTTTGCGTGTTCAGCCATGCCGTTCAGCTGCGGTGTTCTAGGTGGGGTGACCTCGTGCCTGATCTTGTGACGCTTGAGGAAGTTGCGGAAGTCGTTGGAGAGGTACTCTCCTCCACCGTCGGTGCGAAGAACCTTCAACCGCCTGCCACTCTTAGTCTGTGCAGCAGCAATCCATACCTTAAAAGCATCAAAGCACTCATCCTTTCCAGCCAGGAAGAACACCCAAGTCTTCCTCGACTTGTCATCAATGAATGTGAAAAAGTACAACTTGCCGGACAAGGACTGTGATAGCATGGGATCGCACAAATCAGAGTGAACAAGTGAGAGAAGCTCAGCCGCCCCCTTCCCTTCTCCCGTGAAAGGAGAGCGGGCTTGCTTCCCTTCAATACAGCTCTCACAAGCCACTACACCTGGCTGCTTCACCCCCTTGAGCTCCAGGCCGCGGACCATCTACTACATGGAGATGATGGCACCAAAGCCGAGGTGACCAAGCTGGCGGTGCCACAGGCCGATATCATGTTTTTCCTCTCGCCGCTAATACTGAGTTGGCTTCCTTCTCCGATGCAACATAGAGGCGGTAAAGGCCATCCTCCTTGTCCGCTTTTGTAAGCACGTGGCCTGCACGTACAAAGATGGTACAGCCACCATTCTCAAAGCGAACCTGCATGCCTTCGGAGATGAGAGATGAGACAGAGAGGACGTTAGCTGCCAGTCCCAGAACATGGAGCACCCCCTTCACACAACGTTCCACGTGCTTGTCCTCAACGGAAGCACAAAACACAATCTCACCCTCCCCAACCACCATTTGCATATGAGTACTCGCCATGTACACCCGACGAGGCTCAATGGCGGTGTAGACGACGAACCACTCTCGGCGACACGTCATGTGCCGCGTGGCTCCCGAGTCGGTGATCCAGAACAAGGCGGTGTTGTTGGAGCCGTACAGGACCCGGATGGTTGTCACAAATCCACTCTCCCAATCTGGTGTGTTTGTAAAAGCGTCCGACTGCTTTCTTGCTCCAGCTGCAACGTCCGCCTTCTTCTTCTGCCATTTGCGCGCCCAATGGCCCGGCTCTTCGCAGTAGTGGCAGTTCCCTTTCTTCTTCCCTCCTCCGCCATTGCCCCTGGTTGGTGCAACACCACTCCCATGACCAGAGTTGGTGATGAGGGCAACGTCCAGTCCGCTTCCGTCCTCCTCTCCCTTGCGTCGCTCCTCCTCAAATAGTAGGCTCTCCTCCACATCAGAGAGCTTGTCGCCACGCAGGTCCAAGGCAAGAATGAGAGGATTGTAACTGCTAGGACGGCCAAAAAGGATGGTTAGCATGAGCACACGCTCCCAGACATGATCCTCAATCGCAGCAAGCTGGTCAGAGAGAGACTTTACCATGTTGATATAGTCAATCATGGATCCGGACTTATACATCTTCAGAGTGTAAAAACGACAACGCAGCTGCATATTCATGCCAACAACTCCGACGGCGATGCGATGGCGGAGTTGGTGCCTCGAGTAGAGCGTTGCGACAGTCTGCACGGATCGTGGTGATGCTGAAGTGCAAGGGAAGGGATAGTCCACCTTGCTTTTATACGAGTAGGTGATAAGGGAGGAGAAGGAGATGAGGGAGTAGCATGAGAGAGATATGTGAGAGACAGCTCACAAGAGCACGCACGTTACCACGCCATGGAAATGAATGCCTTGTAAGTTGAGAGGTGAAAGAGCAAGGAACGAGGATGGCAGTAGTTACTGGTTGACGAGACCACCCACGCGAGGTGATTGCGTGGGGTCTCAACGCCACCCGCCGGGCCCAGCACAACCTTCCGAGTGTGAGCTGGTGGCGGCTAACTCACGCTTTTGAGAAACCTCAACTGCCCTAGGGATCAGCAACCCCGAACCTACCAAACGCTACGACGCACATATCCAAACTGAAGAAACAATCAGCCACATCATTCACGAGTGTGTGTCACCCATGTCACCCCCTCCATATCTTGATTTCTCTTCTTAAGAACAATGCACACATGTGGGCCCCATAACATGTCTGGCACTGAGTCGTCCTCACGACAAGAAGTAATCTGCCCCAAAAACTATACGACCTAAATTAGCCTTGGTATCTGGCAGAGACGCTTCCATCACGGCGACCCGATGGAAGCGTCTATGCATGAGAGTTCTACGTGTGTAAGTCATCTGCATCGATGTGCGTGTTGGTGCAGTCAAGAAGTCACTTGCGTGTTTACACCTTCAAAACTAACATACGGGGGGTTTGCATGATTTGGGCATGGGAGAAGGGAGATGTGCACGGGTGGAAGGGGGGGAGGGGGGAAGGAGGCCCTGGGAGACGGGTGACAAGTGGCAAAGAAAGGTGTGAGTCTGATATTCAGTCAGCACAGAGCAGCCCATGAAAAATCAATATGTACAACAGACAAATTGTCGGCAGTGGCCGACAAGGAGCCCACTCCAATCTTTCACTCAATGACACTGTTGACACTTTCTGGATGGCCTGCAGGGCCGAGCACGCGCAAACACCCTGCTGCTGCCACAGGAATGAAGACCCTGCCGCACTAGCACCACATATCCCTTGAGCAACCTTCATGTACAACATGCCAGTGTCTGCAAACTTGTGGCAGCACACTGAAAAGTCCAGTTCGCGGAGGTCACCCCCTTCACTCAGCTGCACTGTTGGCAAGTTCGCACACTTCGTGAAATCTGTTCCTGCTGTTGCTGCTGGACCTGCTGCAGCATGCTCCAGCTGCTGCTGCTGCTGCTGCTGCTGCTGCTTCTGCTGCTGCTTCTGCTGCTGCCGCCAGCAGTGCGCTGTCACCCTCCACTGATGTAAACAGTGACGGAGCCGTCATACTGTTCACTATTTGTGAATACAGCATAATTGAGAGAGAGGCCTCTTGACTTCCAAAAATCCTAGCAGAGATGAGGGGTAGCCAACAGACCGTCATGGATCCGCCGTCAGTGTGAGGTCGAAGAGGCCATGACACTCTAATCTCTTCACGTTGGTTTGCTCCCCAGCTGTTCCATCCTCTATCACCACAGGCTCCTTCAGCCCCTTCTCGATGCGCTGCGCTCTTGACTGTCCCTCCGTGACGTCATCCCTTCCCTCACATCCCTTGCTGCTAGACGTCAATGCGGCCACCACCGCTGCTCCCGTTGCCGTAGCTCCCCCTTCTCCCGCGCCTGCTTCCTCCGCAGCAGCTGCTGCTTCTGCTGCAGCAGCCTGCCGCATCTCGGCCTCAATAACCTCCCGCGAGGGAAGAAGCACGCAGTCGGTGTACGGGTCGTAGAACTCGTCGTGGGGAGGGACGCGGAGGAAGAAGCGGAGGATGTTGTGCACGCGCTTGTCGTTGAGAAGCGCTCGGTGCTCTCCCGGCACGCCGATGGTGGCCACCGCCCTCAGGCCGTGCGCCTTGGCCGAATCCACTGGCACTGTTCCGTCGCCGTTCACACACGAGAACACAGCCTGGGTAGACACACATGACACACCACAACGCAGCCGAAGTTAACACACACAAGACACACGACAACACAGCCCAAGTGAGCACACAAGACACACAACAACACAGCCTAAGTGAGCACACAAGACACACAACAACACAGCCTAAGTGAGCACACAAGACACACAACAACACAGCCTAAGTGAGCACACAAGACACACAACAACACAGCCTAAGTGAGCACACACGAAACACCATAAGGCAAAGAGGGTGAAGAGAAACAGAAG
>SZWC01009921.1:50534-64590 GCA_023375785.1 Penium margaritaceum
GGACCCGGGAGGATTGCGGGCCCCACTTGACGTGCCAGTGCCACGCAATGGGGTGCAATCCTGAGGCTGAGCAGCAGACGATGACGCGGCCGGTACAGATGTTGCCCGCGCGAAACGTCAGAAAAGACTCGCGAACCATCAAATTCTTCGAGCACTTTTTCAGAAAGAAACATGAATGGGTGTTAGTAATGGGTTCGGCAGAATTTCCCACCGCCAGACTGATCGAACGCGCCACGAGAGCATCCAAAAGTGACGAGACCACACATCGATGCCACGTGGGGAGAAAACTGGGAGCAACGAACAGAATGCCGTCTTGCACCAGATTCGAAGAATATTTCTGTTTATGCACTACTGTTCACCCTGTCAGAAGCTTAAAGAAACAACTTAACGACACTTAGCCCATGGGTTAACTACCAGTAACTGTACTCTTCCACTGTGTTTTGCTACCCACAGCCCATGAGTGGTTTCCCATACATGTGCCCTTTGAAAAAGAAAGGAATTAAAACGTAGAACCTTTATTATCTCACTTCTATCATTGTCCTTTGAGGGTAACAATGAAATGGGCGAACACCCCAAACTTCGGAGAATGAGCTTGATACCCCCCTTGGAAAAATAATCCTCATTTGCCTCTACCATGGAAAAAAAGCCTGATTCACCCCTGGCTAACAACTATAAGCCTGATTCGCCCCTTATGCACGTCCGCGGTTTTCAGGCGTAAAAAGAATGATGTACCCCTCTCCTTTGTAGAAAGACAACATGTCGACATCGCATGGAATGCGGCGTCGATATGCATAATTAATTTTTTTTGGCCCAAGAATCACAAACTCCTTTACATTGGGGTTTGTGACATTTATGAGGTGGTTTGCAACGTTTTGGCATGGGGGGTCCGAGAATCCCCATCCATTAAAAGGGAACCTTCTGGGCCCTGCTATCGTGAGGCCAAGCAGGTGTCCGTGCAAACATAAATAAACCCTAAAACAACCAATAAAATAAACCCCAAAACCACCAATAAAATTAACCCAAAAACCCGGGGTGTAATTAGGGGGTGGGTTTGTACATGAGTTGTACGCCAAATAAGGGAAAACAACCAAACAAAATAAAAAAACCAATAGATCGGGATTCCGGCCGAAAGGCATCGACCAAAATCACCAGCGCTTCAAGCTCCCCCACCCCCCCCCCCCCCCCCCCCCCCCCCCTCTTCTTCTCCCGGCAGCCCTCTTGCCACCCATTCCATTTTAGCCCTCAATTGTGAGGGCTTCAAAAGGCGCGCGAGGGATGGCCTGGCAGGCTAGGAAGGGGGAAGGGTGGCACCAGTTGATGAAGAGCCAAGCAAAATTTTTGTCATGCAAATCCCCCCCGCCCCTCAGTGTTATTGGGGTCCTCCATCGCGAAGACCACAATCGAGGTCCACGATCTCGCATCGCATGCTCGTGCACCAATATACATCCTTGTTCAAGCATGGTCAAAACGGGTGGGCGAATGGGGACATTCGGGCTTATTCTTTGGAGGCAGGTGCGAATGGGGCTTATTGTTCCACGGTAGGGGCGGATGGGGCTTATTGTTCCGATGTTGGGGTACATGAGGGCCACGGATGACAAAACAAGGGGTAATGGGCATTTTCACCTCAATGAAAATTCAATGACATCTCCATTCTAAGCATAGAAATTGGGAAACAGGGGGGGGGGGGGATAATTGAGTGAAAAGAATTCGGATCATGAGTTAGAGTAACAATCCAATATTGTGATTTTCATTTGCCTTTACATCCTCCCTAGAGCAGGTAGGCAACTTTTCCATGGAAAAAGGAATCACTAGAGAAGAATCTCTTCTTGTTTAAAGGGCATCTCTTAGTCAAAACTGATCCCCTTCACTTCAGAATTACAGTTCTGATTTCTTCCGTGACGTATGGTAAGTTCAGCATGCATTTCATAACCAACCTGATAACTTTCATGCAAAACTCTTATCATTGCTTTGACATCTTCAGCCCACGACCACTTGATATAGACATGAGGCATATTATGATAAGAAGTATTGGACAATGGTTGATTCCAGTGTTCTGCTCTTTCTAGACAAGATGGAGAGGGCTGATTTGGCAAGACCAGCCAAGCAAGCATTGCGCGCACAAAGTGATATTCACCCCTTCTGTTGTGGTGTTTATGGCATTATGGTGGACGTACAAGAGCTCTTCATGCGTGTGCAAGTTTTTGATGAGTTTTAGCATTACGTCTTCTCTTGGTGAGAGTGGAACTGTCACAGTTCAAGATCACGAGCACCCCATTTCTCTTAGAAGAAGCCAATTGCAAGCAGAGGAAGCATTTTTCTTGCTAGAACTGGTTTGGAATCTCCAACTATTTTTACGCTCCTTTCTGTCATTTTAAGTTATCTTAGTGGTACCGTGAAAGGCATCTTCTGAGCTTGAGTCATGCACAGATGAAAAGTGTCGTTGTGCTATAGCACAAAACAATCGCAGCAGGAGTTTTGTTCCATGTCCTTTCCTCGACATGGCTTATCATTACAATGATCAAGGTGAGATTTTCTTCTGAACAATGGTTTTGAGAAAATTCTATGCTGATGATTTTTTTTTTTTGTGTATGGCATGTTGCATGTGGTGCTTATGATGAATTTTGTTTTTGGTTTTTAAGATGGTCCGGGCAGAAAATCCCTCCCATCTGGCTCGCTTCCAGAACCTGCTACCTTGGTGACTGTTTGATCCGCTCCGCTTGGGTGTGATTCGGCATTGACGTGTTCGACATCCGAAGTTCCATCCAGGATGAATACATGTATGTCTTCCTCCGTTGTCGTTATAAATGTCCTTCCACATTACACACACTAACCACTTATCCCTTTTGCATTGTCTTTGTTGCGTCGGAAACATAGTTTCGTTGAAACAAGATAAGAGTGAGGGAACAAAGGTCCAAGAATATTGACACAAAGCAGAGCTTGCATCAAAATTCCATGCATTGAGACATTCCCATTGAATGTGGCTGATTTTCTAAGGTTTTGTATACAAGGTGCATCCAATGCAATGAAATTCAGCTCAATGGTTGCCACGTGTACAATACCTTCCAAAGATTACAAATCAGCACACAAAGTGCAACCATTTGTGGATACTCGTGGGAGCATGGTGAAAAGACCACGAGATTTTGTGCTCACGAGTCAAAGATCTGAGGCATGGTAAACTGATGCATAACATGACTTTGATGAGATCCCATGGCACTTGTAGGTGTGTATGGGAGACAATTATGATTGAGACATGGGTCCTGATTTTTGAGAAGGCCTGCTCTTCCGGAAATTCATGTGTCAAAAAATGGCATGGCAGGATCCTCCAAGGAAGCTTGGCTTTCATGGTCAGGTGGCGCTAGTTCTGATTGCAAAGGACTGTGACGGGCTTTGTCACCCTCAGGCGCGGAGGGTTGGCCAGTGCCAAGGGTGAGATCAGGGTTTTGAGTGGGAATGTAACAGAATAAAACTTGAGAGTTTCCATGCGCATGATATCATGATATACAAACATTAATAGAATTGAGATCAAATAAAGGTTTTCTTGGCTCAACAATAGAGAAGTTTGTGGGAAATCATTGCATCTTCCTGAAAGGTACATCGTGCACCTCAACCGTCAAATCTCTCCTAATCACATCAGGCATTTCGCAGTTCGTTTATTCCATTCATTCTCTGGGCCTAGCAGTAGCAGGGCAAAGCATATTCCATACTCATGCAAAGGGAATCTTGTTCCACAGAGCATTATTTTCTTCAAGAGTCCATGTGGCAGACATTGCGAAGACGCCACATGGCGTTGCAAGAACCCAATGTAGCAGAAAAATCCATTTCTAGTTTTCCTGCAAACGAGTATAGCAGCCTACTGGTCTCTTTTTTCTTTCTCCTTTTTTTTTTTTTTTATATGAAGAATTGACTGTATGAAGAAATGGGAACATGCAACGCCGCTACGGACACCGGCACAACCACGTGGTATATAAAGCCGCCACCACGGCACAATTCGGTGGGCATGCAAGCTAGATGTCAACGAGGGCGGGCTCAACCCCGCCTAAGCCAGAGAAAACCAAAGCTTGGCGCACACACTCGCGCCCGTCTGGTATCTTTTTCATCCAGTTTCAACAGTTTTGAGGGTGTATGGTTTTGGCGGGAAAAAGGAAGCATCAGTACCTGTCAACAGAGAACATCAAAGTTCCGCTTATCCTAATCGCATGGTGTGCACAGTCATCCCAATCGTTTGAAGCATGTATCCAGAAAAGGTTGCCTCTGGTTGTGCTTCTTTCAAATCCACTTGGATCACTATTTGAACCTTCAGCTTGAAGATGTGGGTCTCCAGCAAAGACATACTTCAAAACTTCCCATGCCTTTTTGGGATGGGTCGGTGATTTGACTGAAAAGCAGTGAAGAAATGAGAATGAGGGTGCGAAACATGAAAGGACGTGGCCTTGAGATGTGTTCACAAGGTATGAGATGATCTACAAACCATCACCTTGTCGGCAATGTGTCTACATCTGCAAGGTGGGAGACTGTGTTTAGCTTGGACTTCAACATCAAGGAAAGGAATGGACACACTCAGATCCATTGGATATCAGGAGCTCCAGGGCTATGAGGAGGAGGAGCGTGTGACGGTAAAATCTTGGAACAGAAAAAAAAGTTCGGTTGGAAAACATCAACCTCAAATTATTCACTCCACACATTGCCTTTCTAGTTGGGACTGAATCTCTCTAACATGGTACAAGCATAAATCTTTGGATGAGTCGGGGGGGGGGGGGGGGGGGACTGCTCCTAGAAACACTCAGAAGGAGCTTGTGGGCTTCAGCAGAAATTCACATTTCACCCAAAATCACGCAAACCACAAAAACAAAAGAGGAGAAAGAAGATGAAGAGAAAAACAGTGGACGCCACACATCATCACCTAAGCCTTCCCAGAAAAGACTGTCCAACTCCACATTTCTCAGACTTCTCATCTTTCACTAGCACTATCACCATCATACAATGCAGATAGTACAATCACTGTTTTCCAGCACTTGGTTGAGCTCTGCACACACCAGCCATGCTAGTCCATGCCGCTCACACCTTCTCCCTTGTTCTTCCTCTTCATGCTGTCCACAGCCTCCCTCCCTCTCTCGTTGGCCTCAGCCAAGCGGCGTTTCGCCTCCTCAGCCGCACTCTCAGCTCCCTCTCCCATGTACACCCTCGCCTCACGTGCCTTCCTCTCCGCCTCTTCCGTTCCTCGACTCGTTGCTTCTCCTGCAGAATCCCTTGCTCCCTCCAGCGCCTCCCCTCCCTTCTCCTTTGCTCCCTCAAGAAACTGTCCTCCCTTCTCCTTGATTCCCTCGTAGAGATCTTTACTCTGCCTGGTGGTCTCCTCCTTTGTCTTCTCCAACGCTTCACCAGTGCGCTGCTTGGTGACTTCCCACCCTTCTTCCGCAAGCTTCTGAGCTCCCTCGATGATCTCTTTCCCTCTCTCCTTCGCTCCCTCTAGCACCTCCTCCCCCTTCTTCTTTGTCTCCTCCAGAACCTCACCGGTGCGCTTCTTCACTCCCTCGATGGCGTCTGCACCCTTATCCCTTGCCTCTCCCACCTTTCCCTTGGCTCCCTCCAGGACATCCTCCCCCTTTCCCTTGGCTCCCTCCACCACCTGCTCAGCCTTTCCCTTAGTATTCTTCAATGCCTCATCAGCACGCCGCTTGGATTCCTCCAAGGCCTCACTCATGTCCGGCTGCGCACCCTCGACCGCCTCTTCCGCCTTGTCACTGAACTCCTCCCCCTTCTTCTGAACAAGCCCCGTCCACTCCTTCACCGACTTCACCAGAGAGTCCTTCGCCTGCACCGCACCGGACGAGGAGAGGAGGAGGAAGGTGCCAAGAAGGAACCTCCTTGACACCTGCAGGTGCAGCGCTGGTTTAGCCGGCTCAAGGAGGGTCAGTGAGTGAATAGGAAGGACACACAACTTGCGACAGCATAAACGGGTTGGAAACGCACGGCGCCTTATAACGAATGACGCGGTCTGGCAAAGGGAAACCTGTGAGAAGGTGAAGACAACTGAAGAAAGACAGCATGTGCCTGCAGTGCAGCTCGTCTGGATGATACGAATCAAGTTATGGTGCCATGAGGAATCGGAGAAGAAAAGAGGGGCGTCGATGACGACGCAAAACCCCGTGTAGGCTGAGGGAGAAGAGGGAGTTCAGTTTCACAGAGCAAGAGTGGAAGGAAGAATCAGACGAAGAAAGAATATCCTGTTTCTTGTTATGGAGGAGTTACCGGCTTGGGTTGTCATTTGTTCCCACACCCCTCCACAGCCTTCCACCCGCCCCTCCCCGCCCCAATCCCCCCACGCCCCAAAATGGTCCTATCCCTCCCTTCCCTCATCAGCCCCTAACAAGTCACACAGATGGTGTGCGTCACACACCTCAACAGCAGAACCCTTGATGTCTTCGCCAGTGTGCACCACAGCTTCCTTCGCATGCACCGTCTTTCCCATGACACCCTCAACCACACTCTTCACGCTCTCCGCTGCGTTGTGCTGTGCCTGCCACACTGCCTGCTGCGCTGCTTTGCCGGCCTGCTGCACCTGCTGCGATGCAGCCTCAAGGCCGTGCTTGGCTGCTTCGATGGGCCCACCACTGCCCTGCTGCTGCTCCTGCTGCTGCTGCTGCTCTAGCTGTTGGCGCTGCCACTGCTGCTGCTGCTCATCAAGCTCAATCTTGCTGTCATGCGCATGAACAGCGTGTTCGCGCTCGTACTGCAGCTGCTCCTGCCGCTGCTGCTGCCTCTCTAGCTTCTCCTCCAAATGGCGTTTGCCTTCGACCTGCATGAAGAGTGCTCACCAAGAAACAGCAGAGAATAGAAGAGAGAGAGAGAGGAGAAGCGTCACTGCGACAGGCAGCGGCGGTAGACAGACAGGCAGCTGCGTCTGTCTGTCGAAGGAAACTCGCCAGCTGCGTCCAGCAGAATACTGAGGTAGGCTGCCACAGCTGCAAACGAACTCACGCAAACAGGAGTCGCGCATTCGATTCCAGGTGCCAACGCACGAGGGGCTGCCGCGCGTGCACCCTCTGTACCCTGCACCATGCTTTACATACATGAGCAAGACCTGTTGCGTTGCGGCAGATCCGATCTGCTGCGTGTAGGATCGCTCTGCCGTGTGGTGGCCGCGCTGCTTCTTTTCTTCAGTACCAGTGGCGAGATGGTGACGGCGACCGCGTGCCTCTGGACTCCAGAGTCTTGAGTGCCGTTTTGAGTCGAGTAAAACTGTACACACAAAACAAAGAACAAAGCACAAGTAGACGGCCAAAGAACAAAGCACTCACAAACTCGTCGTTGGCTGCTTTCGTCACAATCCTGCTGCTGCCGCTGGATCCACCGAAGCGCCGTCCTCTGCCGGGACGCAGGTGCTTGTTGCATCCTCCTCCTCCTCGACATCCTGCCTCCACCGTGGCAGAAACAGCAGCAGCAGCACCACCACCACCAACTGCAGTGCGCGCCGCCTTCACTCGAGCCTTCATCTGCCGCCTCCGCGACGGCTGCTGTGGCGGAAGCAGAGGCGCAAAGCCGCCCTGAGAAGTGTCCAGCGCCACCGCACGGAGCGCCTTACGCCCCGCGCCGCGAACCACAGCGCCATCCGGAGCAGCCGCCGCAGCCACCGCCGAGAGCGTCGCCATGGCTGAGAGATGGGCACTGGAGAAGGCGGCGGCGGATCGATTGTGCTTTGCTCGGTGGTGGTGGGATCGCGACGGTCAACTGGGAAATTCCCAGTGGGAATGGACGACAAGGTCGTGCTGCGGCGCACACGATGAGACTCGTGGAGCGGTCTTCTTCGTGTGCGCGTCAAATGCCGGGCGCGAGTGGGGTCCTCGAAGCCAGAAAGGGTTCACTTCAGTTGCTGATGCCCTCGTCGTGGACCACCTACGACTCGAGCTGAATTGCTGCCCCGGACAGCTCCGCGGCGGATCCTTCACCTTCACACTCTCCCTCTCCCACGGTGGGAATGAACGTCTGTCCGGTTTTCTCAAGAACGGAAAACGGCGGCAAAAGAGCACAGGGTGCTTGAAGGCGAGAGGGGTGCGCTCTGTGCCCATACGGCCTGCAGGTAGCCCACCCCCTCACTCATTAGTTCTGGCGATGCCCTGCAGTGTGAAAATGATGAAGCCGGAGGGTTTTGGGGAGGCGGGTGGGAAGGGGCGAGGCGGGGGGGGGGGGGGGGGGGGGGGGGGGGNGCCTTCTTCGTGTGCGCGTCAAATGCCGGGCGCGAGTGGGGTCCTCGAAGCCAGAAAAGGTTCACTTCAGCTGCTGATGCGCTCGTCGTGGACCACCTACGACTCGGGCTGAATTGCTGCCCCGGACAGCTCCGCGGCGGATCCTTCACCTTCACACTCTCCCTCTCCCACAGTGGAAATGAACGGAAAACGGCGGCAAAAGAGCACAGAGGGTGTTTGAAGGCGAGAGGGGTGCGCTCCGTGCCCATACGGCCTGCAGGTAGCCCACCCCCTCACTCATTAGTTCTAGCGATGTCCTGCAGTGTGAAGATGATGGAGCCGGATGGTTTTGGGGAGGCGGGTGGGAAGGGGCGAGGAGGGGGGGGGAGGGGGAGAGGGGACGACTCGTCCCCTCGTCCCGGACGAGGAATGTGCTCCATCTGTATTCCCTCCTGTTCATCGTCTTTTCTTGCGAGCGACACGTGGCACTGCTAAGGTTCTAGTGCTTCAATGGTACTACTGGCATGACGCAACACATGATGTGAGGCAGCCTGCCTCACCATGGTCATCATCCATGTGATGCGTGCCAGCCTCAGGCAGGCACGCATCATCGACTCTAGAGAGAACGCGGACACATAGGCGCGTAGGGCCAGCCTGGCAACCTCTTTGTGTTTCCAACAGCCCGATATCGTGCAATGAAACTTCTTGGAAATGTGGACACTTCATGTTCGCCATGATACTTGTGAATGCACGGCACGTGGTGTCGTGCACTTGCCCATTAGCCACCAGCGTGGGTAATGCGCGAGTCGACGTTGCAAGCCGCGACGCCTTGCGCGGCTCGAGGCTCACAAGCTGAGCCGTTCAATCCCAAAGCGTTCATGTTCGAACCTTCGATCCGTGCACCTTCTGTTTTTCAGTCTAAGGTGTACTGACGAGGGTTTCCCAGAAACCATGGTGTTGCGCCCTCATACATTTTGTGGAGAAAACGTTCTCCGACACATCAGGACGTCAAGATGGTATTTTTCCATCCTGTGAAGCATCGCCAAAGTGAATTTAGTTTTATTGTTGTACATTCAAGACCCTTCGTTTCGAAATTTAGTCTACAAATAACAAGAACACCAAAAGTCTCATGAAGGAAACCATCAGTCAGGAAACAAATATCGGATGATAACATTAATGCACAGATCCCTGTTATTACATAGAAACATTGTGTTTCTGTGAATAAAAATTGAAAGAAAAACAAAATCATAAGACAAAATAAGCCATGCCTTGCCGATTTAAAGACCCTCGCATGACCAGTCGTGGGGCATGCTTGGGGTGAAGGTATGAAAGAGCCTCCCCGAAAAAAGAACAATCATTACCAACCAACCTATGGGGCCCTTACAGGTTTTCTTAAAATATCAAAAACTCGCCAATGGAAAAACTTGAATATGTTCATAAAAGAAGATCTACGAAATGCTAAAGATGCTTTCAAGATGAGAATGAAGCCTGGCATGGAACAACTAGTCATTCAAGAAGGGCAAAGGGTGCAACATGGCGATTTGGCCAGGCTTTGAGGCCCAGCTTGAGCAAGAAGAGGTGTTTAGAGGTGTTTGCCAATATGTGCTTTCACACTAGATTTATAAGGATTACAACAACGTCGTCACAACTCTCCCAAAGCTTTGGGCTCCATTTCATATCAGATAACCCAAGAGCTCTGGACCTTATTTCGTCTAAAGTGTATAGCATTGTGGTTCCACACAGCAATGCGACTTAGGAGGCCCACAGACGAGGTCTACGGTTCCATTGCCTACTCGGCCAAGAATTCAGGCACTATCTTTACAAGGGAGCCAAAGTAAAGTTCACTAGCAAAGACAATCTTTAGAGATCAAACTATCACAAGTTGAAGAGGAAGCTAGCGCCCCCTCGACCAAAATCCTAGCAATTGAGTGTCTTCCATTTCAAATCCGTGCTTTCTCGCCACCCATAGGCCATGGGTCCACTCAAGCCATGTGGAGAAGCTGGTTTGCACCACACTACTGATCAAATTATGAGAGCACCCTAATTCTAATAATTGTTCTATTGGAACTTCCTATGCCCTCTCATGCATTTGCATGAAGCTCAAACTTGAAGAGGTTTGCACTTTATAAAAACTTTAAATGATGTTACCCCACAACTACTTCTTCGAGAAATTGAAATTGAATGCAAGTCTTCATAGTGTATTCCTGGTGCAGACGTCCTACTGACTGCATGCGATGCTTAAGGGAAAAACCATCAAGGGCTACATGTCAATGTTTTCAGATTATCCCTATACACTAGATGATGAAACACCTCTCATCATCCGAGCACCACAATAGATGACTTCGCACCCAATCCACGATTGGATAGAAGAATCTAGGTGGAAGAAAGTCATGTGTGACAAATCAACCCAAAAAGGTACACTTTGACAAGTGTATGTTGAAATGTGAATTGGTCAACAAAGCCATTGATACACATGGAAAGCTTATAGAAATGACGGTTGAATTCCCTCCTAACATGTCCTTATGATATTAGGTGATGAAAAATCTATGTATACATAATTACACGTTTTTGTACATTGAAAGTTGAGTGCATGATTTTAGGTTGATTAACCATACCTCACAAAGGTAACTCGTGGCTATTGAGGTTGGAGATTTAGCAATTTTATACACTTTCTCGTTACTTGAGATGTGTGATTGGTTGGTTGTATCCCATGTTGGAGTGAGCGACAACTATACTGATTTACTACTTGGGTTTGATGCACACGACACTCCAATCAGAGACTCTGAGACGATTTTATAGATATTTCCATAAATGTACCATTTGCAGCTCGGCTGAGATACCTCACAATAGAACACCAGATTTTCTCTTGAGAAGCCCTAAAGGGTGCAAAAAGGGCCTTGTGTACAGGCATACGCATGATGAGAGCGTATTCTTCTGGAAGCTCTGCATAGTGTTGCACAGACACACAGGTCAAGAGGGTATGCAGATGACTGGACAATCAATATGTAGCCTCAACAAGAGGCCTGCACAGCATCACCTCAATCATGCATGAAGACCAGATCCTTGGATCTTCATGGGTCGATCTAGTGCAAGCTTCAAGTGGATCCTGATCGACGAGTTTGATGTTGGAGCATGGTAACATCAACGATGCTTAGAGGAAGGCCTGATGAGCAAACAACCTTTAGGTGAAGTTTCACTTGAAGATCTGACAAAGTTTCATCAAGTGGAAGCTTCTCCTGGAGCAACAAAGGTGCCAGTAAGAACTTAGAACGGTAGGAAGCTTCCACTAGGTAGAAGCTCCTTCAGAGTAAGGCAAAGCTGGCAGTAGACCTAAACTACCGTATTTTCTGATGAATTTGGTCAAAAAAGTTGTTTTTCATTCACCCACGAGTAGTACGATAAGTATCCATGGCTTGGACGAATCTCTAGTGGAATTTGAGAGCTACACGTTTGCTACACACGAAGTACAAAAAAGGGGGTTGTTCTCGAACCACTTAATGCACACGATTGCAAGCACACGCCGGAACGTACGTGTGAATGACTGCATTGTCGCACACACGTATGTCTCGGCGCTTGCACAACATGTTAGTGTACTCCTCGTGGCGAGCACACTGACATGTCATGAAAGAACTTGAAGTTTTAAAGCTCGGAACTTTGATTTCTTCAACGGTGATTCTCGCTCCATGTCAACATCCAAAGGACCTGAACGGGGTACAGGCAAATTTCAGAAACAGGGTTTGAAAGTGTGAGGGGTTGGGAGAATCACTTCCAAGAACATAAAGGATATGATTTTGGGCGCAATCAAGTATCACAGAAATCACCATAAAATATTGAACAAAATCAAGGGATAGTACGGTACCTGAAGGAAGCTTCTTGTTCAGGTGGTCAACATACTACGACCTCAAGTATAAAAGGCAAAGGTCATGTTACTTCTCACTATCTCTAGTTTCTCCAATATTATCTCCAATATGTCAGCACCAAATCTGAGCACTCTACCAGAGCCTTGTGCCCATGCTTCAGTTTCTAGAGGCTTCTTGACAAACCTGCTGGAGGTCACTCGAAGACCCCTTTAAGCCAGGCACCTGTGTGCTGGCTTGAGTGGAGGATGATGCTGTAGATCCCTCTAGGATCCCTGTAAGCTTGGCAAGTTCTACCAGTCTGGGAGGAGGTCAATCCCTCCAAGGCCCCTGTAAGCCTGTCAACGCCTGCCAGCCTGGGAGGAGGACGTACTGACATCCTCAAGGCCTTTCACTGTTGAGATGGTGGATGTGTCGCGACCCTTGCTTTGACGACGTTGACGACATATCAAATCGTTGCATCCCAGTTTAGGACCAGGAGTTGTCACAGAACGTAGTGCTGAGCTGTTTGTACAGCAGCTGATCAGATTATTATATTTGTAATTTTAACAAGATTCAATGCCACTCTTTTTCTTCCACTAGTTTCTCTACCAGCTGTACAAGGCATGCTTGCTAGAGCATGCAATGAATTTGCCACTGTCCGCTTCCCAAATCTCAACTGTAGCGGGAGGGCCACTTCGGCCCCCCCACCTCGCGATAGCGAGGGGGTGGCTGCAAGCCACCCCTCGCTATCGCGAGGGCTGGCCGGTGGCCAGCCACTCGCTGGCCACCGGCCGGCCGGCGGCCGACCGGCTGGGTGGCCGGCGGCCGGTCAAATGACCGGCCGGCCACCCGCCGGCGAGCCATCGGCCGCCGATCGAGCTGGTGGCTCGATCGGCGGCCAGGAGGCCGTGAGGCCTCGAGGGACGAGGCCTGTGGCCTCGTGCCCTCGTCCTCGCTCGCCCTCCTCGCTTGTGAGAACAAGCGAATACGAGGGATAGAGCGAGGAGCGAGGAGCGAGTAAAAAATGAGAAAGATCGGCGCAAAATCGTCGATCGTGCCTCGCACGCGACGATTTCGCGCCGACGCGTCAAAACTGAAACTCGAGTTCGTTTAGGACGAACTACGAGTTTCTAAACCGGAAAACTCGTGCAAACTCACGAGTTCGAGGTAAAAACCCCCGGTTTGGGTCCCAAAACCAGGGGTTAGGTAAAAACCGAAATGGGCCTCCGGAGACTCGAAATATTCGAGTCTCCCTGCTCTGGGTCGTTGATGACGATTGCCCCTCAGTCTTGCGAAGGGGGTAAACCCCTGACGCGGACTGAGAACGCCATTCTGCGAACTCCGACGACGACTTCAGAGCAGGAGCTGGAGACACGGCTTGTTACAGTGGTATCAGAGCGAGACGACCCTCGCGACCAAGGGTTCGACGGAAACGGCGGCTACGACATAGATAAAACGCCGCCGGCAGCTACAAGCAGCAGCAAAAACGCCAGAACGGACTACGGCATCCACACTTCACGGATTGAAGCGCCAAAAGTTGCGTTAGAGAGCTTGAAAAAAGCTCTACTTCGTGGAGACACTTTCTTCCAGCATCTCCACAGTTCCAGGGGGCTAGGAGGATTTTTGTGGGGCGGGTTGGGGAGTTCCCACCTCTAAAACCACAAAATCCTCCTCATTTTCAAGGCTCCTTCCGACCTCCTTCATCCAAAAAATTGGGACAGCGTCCCTCCCCAAGCTTAGGGGCTCTCACGACCTGAGAGCACCCTAAAAAGAAGGAGGGTGACAACTTGGGGACTTTTGGCGGCTCCTCAACGCCGCCGGCTCAAGGAGGACGCCGCCAAGGGGCGCAAGACGCGCAAAGAAGACTCAAGAGGAGGCCAAGGAAGACAAGAAGACAACAAGACAAGAAGACAAGTAGTGTTTTGTCTAGACCTTGTACTTATCTTCTTGTTCTTTGTCTTAGTTTTGTGAGCGGTACTCACAAGTCTTGTTTCTTCCTTGTATTTTGATTTTCTGTTTTCCTAGATCCTAGTT
>SZWC01009921.1:92509-102705 GCA_023375785.1 Penium margaritaceum
ATCGTTGAGGGTTTTGTGCAACAGTTGTTCCATACGGAAGATTTGTGGCGAGTGTGCGATGCATATGCATATACATATACATACACATACACATACACATACACATATACATATACATATACATATACATATACATATGCATATGCATATGCATATGCATATGCATATGTATATGTATATGTATATGTATATGTGTATGTGTATGTGTATGTGTATGTATATGTATATGCATATGCATCGCACACTCGCCACAAATCTTCCGTATGGAACAACTGTTGCACAAAACCCTCAACGATGTTGACAATACGGTCATGCCTTTACATCGTACAAATTGCAAGTCATACAATGACCGCCATTGATGGACACATGACAACAACGTTATGCCTCTTCCTAAGTGTGTTGTGCATCAGAGCACTCTTGCACACTGTTTGTGAGTAGAATGTGAAATAGGGTCGAGAGCGCGTGGTGTTGGATTACAATGGGCAGCTACCTATCCAGAGTGATGCCATTGTACCACGGTTGGGCCGGTGAACCTGTAGAGGATCAACGCATTCTTGGTTCTTGTAATGGGCTTGAGAAGTCTGCATCCGTAACGTCGCAATGTTCATCATTTATAGCCGTGCTTTTTTTTCTTTCCAGGCATGCTGTGACTTGTTTGTCGTGGTACAAGTAATACGTCGTGGTGTGAGCTTAGTCGCACTGTGCATAGGTGTCTTTTTACAGGCATTTATGCATCGCACACTCGCCACAACAGTTGCAGCAACCCTCGACAATGTTGACGTGACATCAAACACCGCGTATCATGCATAATCACAATTGTGCCTCAACAGCTGACTACGGATCATTTTGACATTGTTGACAATACTCAATATGTGCACGATATCTGCATGACAAAGAGTGCACATCACACCGCCATGGCAGTGCGAACCCAAGACAACGGACATCACAAGTAAGCAAGGTAAGGAGGTAAGTGTAATGTACCATCAGCCTTATCCTGTCCGGATGATGCAAGGAGGCATCATTTCCCAACAACCCATCAGAGGACCACTTGGAGCTATACTGCTCCGTCTTGTACGCACGAAATGTGTGCCATAGTTCCATATCATAAGTGCACACGTAAACAAATACACAAACCAACAGCATATAGACAGACAAAAAGGAAGTGGGGTAAGAATGGAAATTGGTAGATAGGTAAGGAGGTAGTTAAAGTTTTTGGTGGTGTGGGGGGGATGCTGCCGAAATTGTCTCGAAGTAGCATGCATTACATGCACAACATAGCGATATACTAAGGTGAAAAGGTATAGAAATAGGCAGGTAGAAAGGTAGTTTAAGTGATCCAGGTGTAAGGAAAATGCTGTCGAAATTTTTTTGACGTAGCTTGCGTTAGAGTTACACAAATGACAATGTAGACAGGTACGAAGGTAGACAGGTAGACAGGTAGAGAAGTACATTTTAAAGTTTTAAAACGGTGGCCATATTTTTTTTAGATAGCATTAGTTAAAGGTACAAAGGGATAGAGGTATAGAGGTAGGCAGGTAGAAAGGTAGTTAAAGTGATCGAGGTGTAGGGAAAATGCAATCAAGTTTTGTTTGGCGTAGCCTGTGTTAGAGTTACACAAATGACAATGTAGACAGGTACGAAGGTAAGCAGGTAGACAGGTAGAGAAGCACATAAAGTGTCACAGATATAGGACAAATGGTGGCCAGATTTTTTTGGGTAGCATTAATCAAAGGTACAAAGGGATAAAGCTATAGAGGTAGGCATGTAGAGGGGTAGTTAAAGTGATCCGGGTGTAGGGAAAATGTTGTCGAAATTTGTTTGGCGTCGCTTACGTTAGAATCACACAAATGACAACGTAGACATGTACGAAGGTAAACAGGTACACAGATAGACAAGTAGACACTTGCTTCCAAAACTTCCATAAGATTGTTTCCACCAAAGTTATCCACATGATTAGCAACTTATTCCTCCAATGGTAGAAAAATGTCCAACTAACAAGTTCATCCCTTGAATACTATTGTCACTGAAGTATACCTTCCTACATTACATTTCTGACCCGAGTACATCGTATGCCTTTTTTGTATCCGCTGTCTGAACTCAAGTGACCCAACCATACATTAAACAATAGACATATATAAGTAGCAACGAGGACCATAAAAGCGAATTACTTCCTAGGGTGGATTGACTACATATTCCAAGTTTCGCACAATAAGCCCCATCCGCACCTTCGTCGGAACGATAAGCCCCATTTGCCCTTCCACCAGACCGATAAGCCTGATCCGCCCCTCCGTCGGGACGATAAGCCCAATCCGCCCCTCTGCCAGCACGACAGGCCTCATTCGCCCCTCCGCCGGCACGATAAGCCTTATTCGCCCCTACCCACGAACAATAAGCCCCATATACCCATTGCAGTTTTCGGAGTCAATGGTGACGGCATATGGTTCATTCTTCTACTGGAGAAGGGTATCTTGGTATTTTTTTTCTCACTTTTCCCACAATTTTTGCCTCAATTTGTACAACCATACCTCATGCATGTACTCGATACTTGTACTTTACTATGAAGTCGACAACGAAAATGTTCCAGTACTCGATAATGTGCGGTTTAGCGTGCTTCATTTGCTCATTAATTGGGGGTATCCTTTCATTCTCAAAATGTTTCAACGACTCGGAGTTTTCGTCAATCCACACACCGCACGTCTACATGGCCGTCTTACCAGCACATGCAATGTCCTCGTACCATCAAAACACTCCCTGCGGATCCTCGGCCCTGAGCTGGCATGGTTCATGCACTGGCATCCAAACTTCATGCCGTGCCTAACAGCTGTATGGCCAGCACAGCAAGCGATAAGCGAGCCAATTACATTGCGCCGCTGGACCAGTCGATAGCTATCTTTGTTACGACTTCCACGGCACGCCTTAACGAGCTGCCAATCACATGTTGTTGTCACATCCTTTCAACCGGCGGTGGCTATGGGCATGCCGTTGGGTACCCAAAACCATGGTGTACAATTAGTTGCAGGCGGACAGTGGATGACATGCACTACAGTCACAGAGCATATGCATCAAGAGGGGTATTGGCAGACAGTACCCTCATCCTACGTGTGCACCTATCCTCGGATTGTCCTCCACTTGCACCACATGTTGCGGCAGGGTACCTTTGGAGTTTCATCCAGTGTCATTCAGTGTTGCGTCATCGTCGTTCACGCCCTCACCGCTCCCTCTAACGATGTTGCTTCTGCTGCTGCATCCTTCGTGAAGCCGGAATGGTGGACGTCGAAGTCGGTGAGGACGCCGGTAAGCTTAATGAGGAGGGTAGATGGGATAAATAGCATGATGTTTTGTAGACGAAATTCCCGCCGTTTCGGATTGCTTCCCTAGAACACGCTTGGCTCGTTGCCACGCAACCAAATCCTGACGAGAACGTTGCTCGGTCTGCTGACGGACCTGCACCGCGGTGGTACCCCGATAACCCTCCGCCGAACAACCCATCAGGCACGTTTGAAGATGTTATGTTTTGGTTGACTCGGGATTGGAACGATGATTGGTGGTCCTGGCGGTTGGACGAGTCGGACGCCCTCCCACAGAACCAACTCCCGGATGAACCACCCCGTGCTCCCAGGTTCCCTCATGTCCGGGAAGCCGGACCGGTTAGGCTTAGCATGGGGCGCCGTCCCGTGCTGTCCGTACCACATGGCCACCTTGGTAATGCTCACATTGTGCCCATGATGCATCCTGTGCCAGGTTTTTTTAGGATGATGGAGACAGTGCATGGAAGTAGAGGTTCCTTTTCTTGGTTTTGCATGAACTCCATTCTAAACCCGTGCTCTCCCATGTCATTTCATGATGTGCTGTCATGGACAGGCGATTCGTACGACGAACCATGTCACAGCCCAAAGAAGCAGAAGGGGATGCCAAAAGATTTGGCAGAGGGTATGTTTTTCTACAACATAGACGCAGCCCGGACGTTTGTGGAGGACTACACGGTTGACAACCACTTCGGACATAAGTGGGTGCGCAGTGAGCCCGCCTGATTCCACTTGACGTGCCCCGAGGCCAAGAACAAGGGTTGTACCTGGCACCTGCGCACACGTATGACAAGCAAGTTTGGTGCCGTGACTGTGTCCCACTACACCGACGGACACAAGTGTGTCCCCAAGATTGGCCGCGACAATCCGGCCCGCCAGAAGGGGTGGGTGGCCCGCAAAACAGGCGAAGTACTGCAGCGCGATCCCACTACGTCTAAAGCCACCCTGCGGCAGGTACTCCACGAGGGACCGGCATTAACATCTCCAACAACACGCTCTACCGCGCGATGACAAAGGCCCAGGATAACTTGATGGGCAAGAAAACCGTCATGTGGAGTCTCTTTCTGGCTTACGTCGACGAGGTACGGAAACATGCCCGCTTGAAAGCTTGAACAAAGCCGTGTTCATTCAAGTTTCAGTTGTATGGACTTGTGTACATTCGTTTCGTGCATGTAGCTAAGACGCGTTGACCCAGGAATCCACGCAGTCATGCACAAGGACAAGAATGGTGCTTTTCTATGGGCGTTTGTCGCTCCAGGGGCTGCAAGGATCGGTTTCCAGCACATTCGCTGCATTCTGACCATGGATGCAATGTTTTTGAAAAACGGGCATAAGCAAACTCTGCTTCTTGCCCAATTTTTTTCCGCCAATGATCACGTAGTGCCCATGGCGTGGGCACTGGCACCGACCAAGGACAAGAAGAGTTGGAACTTTTTTTGCACACAAGTTGCTCTCGCGTATCCCACTGCTGCTCTACCTGGGACATGCATCATCACAGACAGAGAGAAGGGCCTAGAGAAAGTGGTGAAGAAGTACCTATGTGGTGCAACACACACGTACAATGCATGGCACTTGCGCGAGAACATCCGCATTTCCTATGGGAAGAAAGCCGCACACTAGGCATGGAAGTGTGCGCATGCGCTCAATGTCGACGAGTGGCAAAAGGCAACCACCCACCTGTGGCAAGTGAGTGCATCTGCCTACGCATATCTGTTTGGCAGGCCAGGTGGTGATGGGACTGTGGTCGGTGGTGTACCTCTGGAGAAATGGACATGTCTCCACTGCCCCCTTGGCAGGGGAGGCCACATCACCTCCAACACAGCAGAGAGCTGGAACGCACGCATTGCTGCGCACCGCAAGATGTATCCATACTACTGTTTTGTGAGCATCCTGCACTTTGTACAGTGCATGTTTTGTGCTCGGCGTGTCCAGACAGAAGCTGTGTAGACGTCCTTGGCCCGTGTCCAAGCCGACCGACTGCTGAACTACCTAACGGTGGCCCATGAGTACACTGTGACTGAGGGCCCAAACACTACAACTGTGGATGGACCAACCAACAATCCCCGACAGGTAGACCTCCTGGAGAAAAGTTGCAGTTGTGGCCGGTGGAAGGAGTTTGGAATGCCATGTCATCATGCTTGCGCTTTCCTGCTCGTGAAGCGCACCAACGCAGAGAACTTTGTTGACCGTGGACTCACGCACATGGCGTTCCGACGTGCATACAACAACCCCATCCCCTCTCCGGTGGTGAAGAACATTGTGCTCGTCGAACCACAGTGGCTGCAACCGGGACCAAGGCGTGGGAAAGGGACGCCCGCGGAGCGCAAGGTAAGACCGTGAGACGCTGCGGAAGAAAAACTTCATTTGCCCACGGTGTGGGCAAAAATGCCACACCAGGACATGCTGCAAAAACCCGTCTGCTCCAAGCCCTGCACGGGCTGCAGGAAGGGGGTACGATGGACGTCTAGAGGCTGCTGCTGCACAGGCCACAGCAGCCTTGGAGGCACGTGCAACTGCCTCCAGAGCTGTGCATGCTCCACTTGCATCGTATGCCAGTGGTGACGTGGAGTACGATCCCGAGGCTCCGCCCCGAGATGAAGAGGATGATGACGATGTTGGTGCTGAAAGTGATGACTCTGGTACATACTCCCCTCCACTTAGTGATGATGGTGAGACGGTGACGCAAGATGAGCCACTCAGCAGTTGGATGAGGAGGAGAGAGAGTGGTAGGAGATGTGCGACAGAGGAGGCATGGTGAGTTACGTACTTGTTCAGTTTGTCGGCATGCCCTGTTATACACATTTTCATGGAACTCTCATCGGTTAAGGGTGTTGGTCATGACTAATACTTGGCTTTGTTCATGTGCAGGATGAAGTTTGCTGGACTATGGAGATTGAGCACACCATAGTGAGAGGCGGCTCACAGTTCACCTGGAGAGGGGGGTTTCGGAGCAGAAGGTCAGAGTTAGGCTTAGACACAGTAGTTCATTGCATGTGGGGAGGGGGGCCAGTAGTGTGCATGTTCCGAGAAGCAGACATGGCTGCCAAGATTCAGACACTGAGGCCGAGGTCTTCTATGATGCTGAAAATTGTCAGCCATGGGAGCAGATGTATCCTATCTGTGACATTGTTCATTTTCTCCGGGGATCGACTGAATTCTTCGAGGAAACTACATACCCCACGTTCACTGTCTGTGGTGTTTAGTGTTTGACATTTCCTTCATTGATTGTACTCAATCCAAGTCCCTTGTGCAAGGTTGGTCATGTTAAGTCCAAAGTTCATTAGCAAGTAGTGCCAGAAGTACGTGAAGTGTACTTGTGAGTGTTCATTAGGTAATGCTACTGACGTAAAGACTGTTCATAGCGTTAAAATGACTGCTTCTCTTATAACATCATAAGAACAAGCCGAAATCCATGTCATTATTTGTTAAGGATAACCTTCACATACCACGTACAAACACAAGACATGACACTGACTGTTATAGGTTGCACAACCGCCACATGGGAAGTAAGTACATCATTTATTAAGGATGTAAAAAATGATTTCATTGGTACAATGTTCATGAAGTGTCCTACGGAGGATGGTGCATTGCTCTACAACCTTACCATACGTTGCAAAAGAGGTGACCTTTCACTTATGATGTTGCTTACTGTAACAACAGTAAGGTGGGTACATTGAACATCAAAGTTGAAGGTACTTGAGCCCAAAAGATCAAGTGTAACGGTGCAATTGTGCGCATACAATGTCCTCATTTGACAACTTCATTGGTCTTTACTACTACCAGAAGCAGTCTACAATAGAGGAAATTCCGTTGCTTTAATGCACACGAATAATGAGGGAAAGCGTGGTACGTTGTTCATTTTCATGGAAACACTTCATTCAATAATGCCCTGCATATAGTTATGAACTTCGGTGAACACATGAGGTAAAGGATGACGTTAATCACAACTGTGAACATGGAAGTGGCCAGACGGAGATCCATGGCGCCCAATTGGGTCGACAAAACAACGGTCTGGCATGAGGTGCTTTTATGCCCAACTGCCAACACATGGTGTGTGGGTCGTCGGGTATATTTGGGTTGATGATGTTGCATGCGCGCTTTATCTTTGCCCAGTCCACCACCGCAGTTCCGTGATCCATGAGTGGGGGGGGGATTATCATGCTTCCCCAAGGACCGTACACCGCTTCAGGACGGCCACCCCAGCGCTGCAACGGTGGCAGAGGACGCGTATCTCGAACATTGGACATGTCGCAAGAGGGTTTGCTCATTTTACTCTTGAGTATGGGAGAAGGTAGTAGTCGATTGCGAATAAACCAGTTATGTATGCAGAGCATGCGTACGGGTTTGACATTGCAAATGACACGACTATGGGCAGTGTATTTGAAAAGCATCAGTCGTCATGTGTGGCCGACTGCACACCGAAGAAGGGAGGCGCAGGTGCCGAAAAGGTACCATGCCGAGCCTGTACGCAGACCCTAGACACCTGCTACCCATTGGTAGCAGGTGTCTAGGGTTAGGCTCCGTTTCGCTTATAGTGTTGCGTCACATCACAAACCTCTGGTGCATTAGGCTTATTTTCCGTCATTTTCAACGGTTTTACATCGAAACCCGCTCGAGGGGTACATGGGGCTTATTGTTCATGGGTAGGGGCGAATGAGGCTTATCATGGTGGCGGAGGGGCGGATCAGGCTTATCACTCCGACGGAGGGGCGGATCAGGCTTATCGCTACGACGGAGGGGCGAATGGGGCTTAACGTTCCGACAGAGGGGCGGATGAGGCTTATTGTTCCAAGAGAGGAGCGGATGAGGGTGAAGGGTGACAAAACAGGGGGTAATCTGCATTTCCACCGTACTTTTTATGCACCGGAAAAGAGGAAGAAAAGTGATCGGAGTCATTCCACATTACTTGTAACACACAATATGTTTATGATGTACATAGAGGCGTTAATTACACGTTGAAATACACAAAATACATTACTACAATGTGATCCAGCATTCTCGTTTTTTCCCCCATCTCTTCACACCCTTTGTTCATCTGGTTCATGACCACTTTTCGTTTTAAACTTGGGAACACCACACAAGGGTGTTCCATCCGTCCTCAGAAGTCTGACCGCCGTCGACAAAGAAATTCGTTTGGACGGACCAATCATAAAACGTGAGGTTTTGAAACAAAAGCGAACTACTTTCTATGTACTCGAAAAGAGGAAGAAGAGTCATTGAAGTCCTTTCACATTAATTGTACCAAGCATAATTTTAACATATACAGAATGGAGTTAATTGTACATTTAAATACACAAAATACAGTATTCCACTACAATCCAACATTCTCGTTTTTTTCCCATCTCTTTACACCCTTTCTTCAACATGTACATGACCACTTTCTGTTTTTTACCCGGGAACACCACACAAGGGTGTTTCTTCTGCCCTCAGAACTCTGAGGGGCCGTCGGCGAATAACTTCTTGCAGACGGACCAATCATGAAATCGGATTTTTTGAAAGAAAAGTGATTGCAATAAGGTTACTATGTAACCCAAAAAAAGGACTGGAGGTCCAGTTCATGTTTCTAAGAGTGCGTCCGCAGCAGTCTTTGAAGGCTCCTTGAACGCTTTCGTACCGCCCGACGCCGTCGTTCCCTCGCGGCAGTCGACTGGACAAGCCTGTCCGTCTCTTCACACAGCCGACGACACAACACACAAAAAAAATAGAAGCGGTTCTAAATCATTCCAAGTCTCATCCCAACATGGTTGAAAGCAAGTGCGACGCCCACCGCCGCCATGACTCCATCCATTCTCACCACAACCGTCCGTCCGAATCCGAAGGGGCACAACGTTTTGTGCGACAAACGTGCGTACGTAACGCCACAGCCAGACAGCCATGGCGATTGGCGGTGTCAACTTGCAGATGGACGCATTGCTTCTCGCCGTGGACGGAGGAGGATTCTCCCTATCCCTTCCCCTCATGGTCAGGACAGACGAAAAGGGAGGGTGGGGGAAAGGGGAAGGGGGGCTGCGCTATTCCTGCACGCGGCATGCATGCAAGCAATGCAGTGCTTTGTCCACTTCTGTGGCTGCATGCGTTTCACGGAATGAAACCACCTTCCGCCCATTCCCTCTCTCCAGCGGCCGCTTTCGTCGTCATCCCTCCACCGCTTGCTCCCGGACCGTGCGGGAGATCGGCTCCGAGAGCTAGCATGGAGCGTGCGTCGCACGTGCATTTGAGCTCGGACCCGCCTTTCTTTCCTGGCTTGAAGCCAGCCTTTTCGACCAACCAAGTAGACCTTCTGTCGGACTCTCGTCCAAGTCAACGCAGGGGAAGACGGGGCTCTTCAGAGAGCAGCACGCGTACTCCCGGAGCCTGCGGGCCCCAGCTCCCATTCACCACAGTAACCGCGGTGACCGTGCCGCGGTTGTCGTCCGACCGCTGCTGTACTGTGCGGTACAAAAATAGCGCACAAGAAAGAAGTGTGTACCGTGCCGTGCACGCTTCGCTTCTGTTCGTCATCTTCGTCAGGATTCTCTCCATCTGAACCCCCACCCGCCACACACGCACGCACGCACGCAGAGACTTCTAGCCATGGCCACCACCCTTGCGTCGCTTTCGGCTACACCCGCTGCTGCTGCAGTAGCGGCATCCTCCATTGCGTCCATCTCCTCGCGCACGTCCGGAGGGCGGCGATCTACTTCGGCATCCACCGCTGCTGCTCCTGCTGCACCTACAGGCGGCAGGTGCGGCCGCCATGCAGGCAGCAGACGCAGTGGCTGTCTCCTTTTCCAGCCTCGTGGTGGTGCTAGTCGCAACGTGCGGGTGCAAGCGGCCAAGGACGAGTTCGTGAGTCCCTCTTTGCCCCTTGACGCAGATCCCCCCCCCCCCCCCCCCCCCCCCCCCCCCCCC
>SZWC01009922.1:6021-20607 GCA_023375785.1 Penium margaritaceum
ATAGATATAGATATAGATATAGATATAGATATATATATAGATATAGATATAGATATAGATATAGATATAGATATAGATATAGATATAGATATAGATATAGATATAGATATAGATTTAGATATAGATATAGATATAGATATCGATATAGATATAGATGCAGATATAGATATAGATACAGATAGAGATATAAATATACATATAGATATAGATATAGATATAGATAGAGATATAGATATAGATATAGAAACAGATACAGATACAGATAAAGATAAAGATACAGATCTAGATCTAGATCTAGATCTAGATCTAGATCTAGATCTGGATCTAGATGTAAATGTAGATGTAGATGTTGATACAGATGTAAATGTAGATGTAGATGTAGATTTAGATGTAGATGTAGATTTAGATGTAGATTTAGATGCAGATCTAGATGTAGATGTAGATGTAGATGTAGATATAGATGTAGATATAGATGTGAATGTAGATGTAGATGTAGATGTAGATGTAGATGTAGATGTGGATGTAGAGGTGGAGGTAGAGGTAGAGGTGGATGTAGGTGTAGACGGAGGTGTAGATGTAGATGTAGATGCAGATGTAGATGTAGATGTAGATGTAGATGTAAATGTAGATGTCGATATACATGCATATGCAAATGAAGATACATGTGTACATGTAAATGTTGATATAGATGTAAATGGAAGAGTATTTGTGGATGGAGATGAACATTTAGATATAGACAAAGATATGGATATAGGTTCACATATACATAGGTAGAGGTAAACAGATATTATGGATTCGTGATGCTTTGAATGAAAACATGCATGAATGCATGTGCTTTTTGCTTTGAATGACAACACATAGGAAGTTGCTATGTAACCCTATGCACGCTTTGCGTGCAGTACCAGTCTCTTGTTAGGTTTTTATTTAAAGCGAAACCATCTTGGATCTTGGCGAGTAACGATGGTATGCCTATTTTTCATGCCATATAAGATGGAAAAGAGAGGCTCAAAGAATGTACCATGTAGCATTAAAAATCTTTGGCCTTAGTGGACCAAAGAGAATGTCAAAGGTTTTGGGGGTATGCTGGGGAAGAATAGATGTGTAGAGAGTTTTAAGGGAATCGTTACAAGGGTTGAAGGTGTGGATGGATGAGGAAACAAGGTTGTATGGTTTCTACATTCGCACACAATGGGCACTCATTTGTCCCATTCCGGCTCAACTGAGTGCGTCGGGCTACCGATGTGGAACGGAAGATAACTTTTGTTTGGATCTCCTTTGGTCTGAGATCAAGTGGTAAAGATTTATGTTTTGCAAGAATTGAGTGCCAAAAAAAGTCAACACTAAGGTTTATTCTTGCTTATTAGCCTCGTATGACAGTGTGAGGTTGTGTGGAAGGAGAAGATGGTGATTTAGCTTGGGAAGAGAGGGTGAGGATGGGGAGAAGTGGTAACTTAGAATGTGCCGTCTGGCTGGGAGTCCGATTAGCATGTTGTCATGCAAGAGGAGGACATGTGTGATTTGTCTCCGATCAAGATCAGAGGGTCAAGCTCAGCGGTGGGGGGTGGAGGTGAGGGAGATTGGATTGACCTCAAAGGGGGATTCTTCAAGGAGGTTTTCACATGGTAGGTGATAGACGATATAGAGTACAAGGCTTGCAAGGTTGTAGATTGTGAAGTACAATGTTTGTGGACATGCTTGAAGAAGGGAAGGGCCACCTAGAGGAAGGCAGTCAATCTGTGAGAGAAGCGTACACTGAGCCCGAGACCACGAGGATAGTGTCTCTTTAGAGATATCTCCTAATGTGACGTTACGAGTATGGATCTAGCATTCATGTCATAAGAGGCCCAAAGGTTTGTTTTTTATACTTGAAAAGGCTATGTGTTCTTAAGCGAGATCTTCACAGACTCGTGGAGGGTTGATATGCGGATTTGAGAGCCATGATTTTTTTAAGGCATATTGCCATTTGGGGCAGATGGAGGATAGCTTGAGTTGAAGGATAAATGAGTGAGAGAGGAAGAAGTGTCACTGTTTAAGGAAGCATTGGGAAAAGAGGAGCGTGTGTTTCCACCAAGACTCTCCCGGCTGCATGAAGGTGAAGACCCACTTAGATACCTTTGCCACAATGACGAGTGTCAGCCATTTGACCCCTAGACCTCTGTGAGATGGAGGACTCACGGTCATCAGAAGAGAATACAGCCGCAAACCCTGTCGGATATCCTCTCTTCGGGTGTTTGATGAAGGCATTTTATTTTCAGAATATTATTGATTTTTGGAGTTGTGTGGATGTCCGGGTATACATACAATTATACTAGTAAAAATTTGAACGATGGTAGGCATTGACCATGATGTCTTGAGTGTGAATGAGGGCATGAATTTTCTGTGAATATGTTATTTGTGCCTAGAGGCAGCAAATAATAGGAATCCACGTTGTATTGCATTGTAAGGTTGGAATAAACATGTGACCCAGGATACGAATGGGCATATCGGGTATGTGGAAAGGGGAGTGTGGTTTCTGGGGTTATGGGTGCCAATTGCTATAAGATGGGTTGGGAGGGGTTGATCTCGCATCCCCCCTCTCTCCCTTGTCCATGTCACCAACGGTGCTAGGGAAAGGAAAGGGGCGAGCCCCCACCCCTCCCCCTTTTCCATTGGGCCAATGACACCAAGGGGGGTGGGAGGGGTTGATCTCGCATCCCCCCCTCTCTCTCACATGGGCCAACAGCCAAAAGGAAAGGATATGGGACAATCTCCCCTCTTCCCCCTTTGTCATGGGTCGGCGACAAGCGGGAGGAGAAGGGACGTCTCTCCTTCCCTCCTCGTATAGTTGTCTTCCAATGGGGAAAGGAGGGAAGGCATTCCTCACTCTCCCTCCCCCCTCACTGAGGTCGATAGCCCAAGGAGGAGAAGAGGAGGTGTCCCTCCCTTTCCCCTTCTCACAAAGGTTGATGCCCCAAAGGAGAGACGAGGAGGCATCCTTGCATCTTCCTCCACTTACACGGGCACATGCGGCAAGGAGGAAGGAGGCAAGGAAGTTTTCTACCCCCTTCCTCCAAGTCGGAGGGCACGGCCTTGCATATCTTAAAACTGGACTGGCAATTTTTTTCTTGCCTACAAAGTTGTGGGCAAGTAGGATAGTTGGTTGCAAGATCAGGAGGGGACATAAATTGGAGCTGCAAAACGAGAGTGTTACAACATTCTCCTATTTCTTCAAACTCGCTCTTTTCTTGACCTGGTTGATTCCTCCAACCATTTTAGGCACCGTAAGAACCAGTTTGCAGCTCAGAACAAGCTCTAAGTTTTTGTTAAATAAAGACATCCTTCTTTGAATAATTGCGCCACAAGCACTAGAGACGGGGATGATTTCCTCGGCTGAACCTCGGTAGATTATTTTGTTATTAATGGGTTCGCCCTTGCAAAATGTAGTCAAAAGCTCTAATTGAGTTGTTTGAGGATATGAAATTCCAAGTGAAATGACACAATGGGAAAATCGATCGTTTTCTATGTCATTCTTGGAACTCATAAAAACATCAATGAGAGAAAGGATATGAATACCTTTCTATCGTGAAGAAAGGTCATTTGATACATATCTATACATGTACATATTGCTTCGAATCAATAAATTTAGCACTGCTTATTCCTAATATTTTTGTTGTAACCTGAAGATTTGGGATATCCTGTTACAAAATATAGAAGGGCTTAAGTTAAATGCTCCCCTCAGTGGAGGAAGGTAACCACAAATTCACTCCTACGTAACCACGTAATGTTCAACTATGACCGAGCACGCACCAAATCACTTTTTTTAGAGTGAATTACGGTCCCGATAGCTACATGTGAATATAGACCCGTGGTATATTATACATTGAGACAAATTATGTACTGTGCCCATACATGAGGCACCGCAAGTACCTCGTATACCAGGTGACTCAGTTACTCATCACAATTGTTAGAGACATTTCAGTGGCACTCACGATGCAGATGTCTATTATGCAACTCACATGGGTGCCTATCCCACTAGAAAGGATGCCAAGGTCCGAGTCCCTCTGTGGACACCAAGGCAGCAAGTTAGAATATGGTGGTGCAAGTTCGCATCTCCACATGCTTGAATAGGTCTCTGCCCTGTGGGCTCTGAAACGGGATGGATTGAGAGACGATGACCCTTAACCACCGCGGTTTGAGTCCAGTGGGCTAAGCTTCTTATCCAATATCCAAGTGTTGATTGCAATTCTCAAAGTGGATGTTGAATTCATGACGTACGTGCCTGTTGTACTAACAAAATGCCGATTGCACAATTCACACAAACCCCAACACAAAACACTACAAGCATGAATTGCACACTAGACAATGATGCTGACCTTGGCCGTTCCTTTACAGAATGATGCGATTCTTAGTGTGTTGAAAAGCAGGGAAGATGAGCTATGTGATTATGAGGCAACAATGTTCATCTTTGGCTCGTACGGAGCTGCACGCAACTCGATGACATGAGGTTGCATAGGTTATTTCATTTTTTACACATTTTCTTGTAAGTTGACACTTGAATAGCAAGTAAAGTTTACTCCCACTTTTCCACACGTGTTTTCATGCTCCTCCAAGTCAATTCAATGTTTCGCGTACACTGGAGGATCACTGGCGGCTTCTCCTTGATCGCAGTTGCCACCGGTCGGTGCTTGCACCCTCCGGTGGAGGCTAGCACACCGCGCCCAGTTTTCAAAACATTACATGCAACATGGCCCATGAAACGGTTTTTGTGGCATGTGTTGGAATCACCGGAAGCATAATAAATAGACGGTACATGATGATGATCTTGTGAATATCCGGCTACATGTACCAGTCAAATGCATGGAAAAGAGATGCAGACTTGTGGAAGCTCACACCCTCTATCTACCAGCTGGACACGTGTGGCATGCATGAGAAGGAACAAACCGGTGGCTGAACTTCAAGCACACCACTTTCGTTGTCAAAAGACGTCATGGGTTGCCCATGCACATGCTGACACTGTGATAATATGCCATCACTCTACAAAGATGGCGTCGGATAGCAATGCCAAAGAAACCTCCCGCTACATTTGTCGGTGTTTCAACGACTATAATATTCAAGAGTACGAGGGACGTGCGGAGTTTGTGGGATAGAGTAGTTGACATTGGCCAATAGATTACACATGTTTAGTTCAATACAATGTCACATTCCTCATAAGAAATGTTTTAAACACCAGAACATGGCATTGTCAAAATTGTAGAAAGAAACAGCTCCAGTGCAAACGTTTCTAGAGATGTGGATATGATCATGGAATTCTGTTTGGGATTTGTCAAAGGTGGAAATTACAGTTACAAGTAGGCAGTATTTGCGTTTGGTGGGTGGAACAAAAGTTTGGGTCATTTACAATGGCGGAGAATCGGTGTTGCTCATGGGAAAAGGGGGTATTTAGATAGATCCATGTTCAACACATGGATGAAAGGGAAGTACTCCAAAATCTCTAACACGCATACATAGTTATGATGGATGTAATTGCCTCGTTGTGGCAAAAGCCAATGAACAGTGTGTTAAAAAGTGATTTTGAAGCTAAGGAACGAAGATGACAAAACTTACTAAGGAATATCATCGATCTTGAGTTAACAAGATTCAAGGAACTTGCGCATGAGAAGATTTTGCTTTATGCACAGGTTTTTCCTACTCCATGTGTGATGAAACATGCAAGCATCAAACATGCATACGCAAACAAAAACGAGGATAGTCTGAAGAATAGGAAGAGGAATGCATTTTACGAGCCTTTCTTTGGGTCAACGTAGTTTTCAGAAACGTTTCTAACGCTGATGAGTCTTGATGCTAGTTGTTTAAGGAGTCAAAGTTTGACTCTGGCCAGCACAAACTCATGTAATGGACTTCAGGCAAGAGCGAGGTAGTTGTGGAGTGTATATTTTGTCCCTCCTCCCCACTCAAGATTCCGGTGGGGTCCCATTCCAAATTGTTTTGGAAAGTGGACCGATTCGGCATTTTTTTTTGCTTGGATTCCTTCTTCTATGCCATGCCCCATGAAGACCTTGTCAATCTAATGGTCTGTTGTAGCGGGATAGCCAGTTCACCTTGCAATAGCGAGGGGATGGCTCATAGCACTCCCTTGCTACTGTGAGGGCTGCCCTGCGGCTAGCCACCCGCTTGCTACCGGCCGACTGGATGGCCGACGACCGGTCGGGTGATCGGCCGGCCATCCAGTAGTGAACCACCAGCCGTCGATCGAGCTGGTGGCTCGATCGAGGGCTGAGAGGCCACGAGGGCCTTGAGGGCAAAGATCGTGGCCTCATGCCCTTGCCCTCCTTGCCAGTAAGAGTGAGAACGGATGAGATATATTCACGAGCAAGAGAGACACGAGAAAAGGAATAATTGTCGGTGTGAAATTCCCGACCGTGCCTCACACACGTCAATTCTGCGCCGACGCATAAAAAATGGAACTCGCATTTTTTTATGTCAAACTGTGAGTTTTGAAACAAGAACACTCGTACAAAATCACAAGTTCAAAGTAATAGCTCCCTTGTTCGGGACTGAGAATGAGGGAGTGAGGTAACAATAGAAATGGGCCTATGGATACTCGAAGTATTTGAGTCTCCTAGCACAGGTCATTGATGACGATTGCCCCCATAGAGTGACACAAAGGAGAAAACCCCTCTAGCAAGATTTGGACGTTATTGTATGAATTTCGACGATGGAGAGGAGTGAGGGAGGAGTGTGTGAGGGTGGAAACTCTAAGTTAGAGTTGACCCCCTCCCCTCCTCCTCACCATACGGTTAATGTTGCATATCCTCTCTTTTTTTCTGTCTTCGTTTTGTTTTCCAAGAACATTTTGAGTCACTGCTCATTGTTTTACGTATAATCCACAAGATTGTTTCGACCATGGCGGTATAGAAAGTTAGTGTTTCTAATCACATGATTGTGCCAAATGTGGGATTTTCGGAAAATCGAAACAAAAATTAGAAATGCCTCACTGATTGTGAAAGAAATTAGACATGAAAAGACGTCATCTTATTGAAGTTATGGGGTGATCCTCACAGCGGTCTTCACATACTAGTTGTATGGACGACGGAATAGCAAGTGCCAGGCCATCCAAGACCAACAAGGGAAATGTGGTGATGGCCTCACCACATGTCCTTGGAGGACTCCAAATTTTCGGGGCCGCCGTCGCGAGCACGCATGCCAAACCAAATAAAACCATACCTCCAAAGGTAATCCTAACTAAACTTAGCAACACCGATAGGCGTGGAGAAGCAAGAAAAGTGCTTGACGAGCATGTTGGCGTGCATGTGGGTGATCCCCATGGAACGGAGGACGCGCTCGAGGAGGACCACCCATGCGTGGATCCCAACAAAGATCACAACGTCAACGATGGCCAAGGCAACAAGGACCGCGATCATCATCATCACCGTACAAGAAATTTGAGTCGATACCTCAAGATGGCCAAGATGATCCTCGGATCGCATACACTGCCGATAGTAGAGAGACTCTCGACAGTAGTAAAGGCACCGCAAGCACCGACGCCGGAAGTTCTCGTAAGCATGATCCATATGATGTCGTCTTAAAGGTAACTTGTGATAAACGCCAGACGCTTGCTGCTTTGGCTACCGAGGCGGCAGGCCGACTCTCGATCACCACCGATGGTGGAGGTTTGACAATATCTAGAGGAGTAAGAATGGATCCCCTTTCCTATAATGTGGCAGCAATGGGACACAGCCACTCCCACTCGAGCACCGTCACTAGTGACAGCTTCGTTCGGAAGGTGGGGCTCCTTCAAGGCATGTATACAAATCGTACCCTCCTGTAGTGGGTTAAGGTGCACAAGTGCGGCTGAGGCTGTCGCGGTCTCTCGAACGACATTAGAGCGGAAGTTCGTGTTCTCCAAATTGCCTGTCTACGTCAAGCCGGGCATCATTGACCTCCACCGTGATCATCAGCTGTAGCGTCTCGTCACTCATGAGGCAACCCGTTGATGTGACGACCTTCACAAGGCGTTGCATAGCATGACCGAGGTGCGGATGCAGCAACGATATCAGCATGTCGTAGGTGCTGATGCAACTTCCAATGGCAGCGAGGACTTGCCTACCTTGAAAACTTCAAGATCTTTCATTAACATGTCCTTCTTCCATAGTGTGGAGATCTTCCAAAAGGACGTCAAGCTGACCGATTGTCTGAATCTCATGGAGTGTTTTCTACGTGTCTACAAGGCACCACTCAGTCAATGGGCTGACCTTGCTATGACGCGACTTAAAGACAAGTTCTTCAAGTACGTGGTCAAGGATTGGAGCATGCAACAACCATACCTTGAGTGGCAGCCAATGCCTTCAGAGACCTTCGGGCCATCATGGATGAGAAGTGCACCCTTTGCAAGGAGGCATGGCGTGCCTTCCACAAGATCAGTGACTTCATGCTGTTGGGTAGCTTGCTCGATACCTACTTGTACAAGTTAACCGCACTCGTGGAGGAAGGCAAAAGCTTCATCGATGGTGATGGGACCTTGACTTTCAAGTGCCTAGAGTGCTTGCTATAGGAGTACTTGCAAGGTGGTCCTTCTAGCAAGAAGTTAGAGGACAAGAACGCCATGTCAGCAACCATCCAGGCTTGGACAAGCTAGAGGGCATTGCATGACTACATGAGCAAAGTTTTCTTGGCAGACCTAAAGCACTACTTAGACGCACGGCGGAACGCACGTGCAAAACAAGGCCACGCCATGTGCATAGATACTACAAGTGCTGGGGGTTCAGCTAGGCAGTGGGGTAGGATCAAGGGAAAGCATCCCACTAACTCTCCAGCCAAGAAGGCTGGTGGGCACAAGAACCCCAACCTCAAGTGTACTTGTGACAAAGACGAGTTGGAGTCGGCACGTGAGCACCGTAACACAATCTTTCGCGATGGACTCTACCCCAATTGCATGCAGCCTGGTTGCTGTAGCGCTCGATGCCCTGAGGTCGTTGGTGGTGGGCAAGAGGCCGTAGGGTTGGCTGCATATAACACCTTGTGGGAATGGTGTAGCAGGAAGCTACGGAGGGCCATGGACAGAGCTACGGTTGCGACAATGGGCCTGGCCGCGGTAACGAACAGGGTTGTGATGTGGGTTATGTTCACCCATAAATGATGTTAGCAAGGACCACTCATGGAGTGAAACTGGATAACGAGTGTGGATTCATGTTTTCAGGTGAGTATGTTCAACATTTTTAGTTTTTGACGAGTTTAAACTTCTTTCTTGTTTTCTCCCCTCTCGTAGAACCCCTTTCCCTGCTTGCTAACTGATGTTACCCACTAAACCTTGCATCTCTAGATGATAAACATGATTGAACATGCTTCGTGGTGGCAACACTGACCACAGTATAAGAATTGTGTGATGCAAAGAAAAGAGCAAATGCCTTCAAAGTGATAAGTTCACTTGCGTTTGTGGTACTGTTGGTTCACGATCTTGACCCTGTCAGATGTAAAGACGACGTCCGCCTTACATATTTCATGCTGATAAAAAACTTGGCTTCCTATGGTTAAGCCAATTCACTCGGAAAAGTGGAGGTAACATGACAATGTAGTGCAAAGGGCACCAAGCTAGTATTCTCATGAACATACTGCCTAGAACGAGAGGGGATGACTCATTTGTTAGTCTTGGCTTTACTGTAGAACGGGTCCAACATACGAGCCATTTAATGGCCCATTTAACGTCACTGACAACCATACTATGCCCATGATTGGTACTTGTAAAGCAAAAGCTTACATTCAAAGATAAACATTGCGTGTCACGTTGAAGGCACTCAACCTTTTTTACCCATTCGATATGTTGCTAGTTGATCTCTCATTCCGCCAAAACAAGGCTATGATGTATTTTGAATCAAAGTGATTGATCCTTCAAAAGGGACAACATCGTTTTACATTGATTCTGATAACAGAATTGTCACAGACCCCACAAAAATTCTATGTTAGCCTCTGCAATGTAGGTCAAGAGACGTATTCAGCACGGTTGTTGATACTTCTTGGCTTAGTTACAAGAAGTACGAGACAACATGAAGGAAGGCATGCCACACGAGATCAAACATCCATTTGAGAAGTTCTCGAATGTATTTAAAGACCCACAGATTGGGCTTTCACTAGAGCACTACATGGGCCACGCCAATCTGCTACAACCGGAGGTGACTCCTTCGATCACACTCATTCATTGCCCTAGTCTAGCAGAGAGACGAGAGAACAAATGCAAAATCAAACAGTTCCTTGCAAAAGTGTGGATAAAGATAAAGAGCTTGCCATACGATGCATCAATCCTTTTTGTGAACAAAAAGGACTCTGGTTTACGCATGTGCGTGGACTACCCAGTGCTGAACAAGATGGTGGCGAAACATCAATTCCCCTTATCATAGATTGAGTGCCTGTTTGACCAACTCAAAGGGACAAAAGTCCTTTTGTCCATAGATCTTTCCTCAGGGTACCATCGAATTCACATCACGGCAGGTGATGTGCTAAAAAAATCTTGAACGCACATGGGGTACTATCAGTTTTGGGTTCTATGCTTTGGGCTAACAAACACCCTGACAATCTTACGAAGAGAAATGAACCAAACGTTCACCAAGCAACTCAGTCAGTTTGTCTCAGTTTACCTATATGATATCATTGTTTTCTCCAAATGAATGGAAAAGCACGTAGAATTTTTATGCAAAGTCCTCACAATCCTTTGGTAACATAATCTCTTTGGGAAGGTGAACAACAATAAGTTTTTACACGATGACCTCAAATACCTTGGACACACACTTAGCAAGGATGGCATATGTGTCGACCCATGAAAGGTCCAAGCCATTGTGAATTGGCTTCGTCCAGAAAACGATGGGCATATTTGGTCTTCCCTTGGCCTTGCAAACTACTTTTGACGGTTCATGTCAGGATGTTCAACCCTGGTAGCACCACTAACCAGGCTCACGGAAAAACATGTGCGTTGGAAATGGGCATTTGACTCTGAGAACAGCTTTCTTAAAGTCGAGAGCGCTCGTCTTAGCTCTTCAGGATCCATTACGGCCATGGAAGGTACGATGTGATGTGTCTGTAGTAGGAATTGGAGAAGTCCTCATGTGAAAAAATCACCCAATTGCGTTTGGCAGCTAGAAGGTCATCCCCGTACAGACGTAGTACACGATTGGGGATCAAGAGCTCCTCTCCGTAGCACACGCTTTCAACATGTGGCATTGCTACCTTGAGGAAACGGAGGGGGGTGTGACAATTGTGACTGGCCATAATTGATTGGTGTTTTTCCAAATACAATGGAGCTTGTCAAGACGACAAGCGTGTTGAAGGGAATACCTGAGGCGATTCTCATTAAAATAGGAGAATTGACCAGATGGCATCAACGTGGCTGATCCACTAAGCCAACAACATGTGGAAATCATGGCATCCACCAAGGTCAGTTGGTGTTTTATGGCAACTGGCACAACAACAATGCAAACACCAAATCCTCTACACCTTTGCGGCGACCACCTTGAGAATTTCATCCACCCTAATAGTTTTGTAAACTGGATCCGGATGGGGTGCTGTGTGGATTGTTGGTTCCAAGACTCGCAATCTTGACAAGTACAAATTGGTGGAAGGTACAATAATCTCTTGGCATGGAGAATAAGTTGTTGTGCCAGATGATTGAGACCTTTGAGTGAAGATTTTATCCTAGTTCCATGACCCACCGGTCGTAGGTAACTTGAGTCCTCAAAACACCGGGCATACACTCTTGGACCACCGTTGGTGACTAGGAGAGAGTATCGGTGTTTGTAAGTATTGCAGGACATGTGACCCATGTCTTTCGAACAAGGGAAAGAACAAGAAGCTTACTAGACTCCTCCAAGAACATCCCTGGAACTCAATGGAAGTGTGCCAGCATTGACTTTATTACTAGACTTTTGGACACGACCCGTGGCCATGATGCAATACTAGTGATTGTGGATCTTCTTACAGAGATGACACAATTCACCCCTACAACCACTGGTGTGAATGCAGAGGAGACCACTTGTCTCTTCTTCGAAGGTTTCCCAAAGTACCATGGCTTGTCATTGCACATAATCTCCAATTGAGATAGAATTTCTAGCAAAAGAGGCACGAGTACTTTGGTAGCGAGTCACAAATGTCGACAATGTTTCACCTCAAACCGACGGACAAATAGAGCACATGAATCTCACTCACGAGAGAATGTTCCGGGTGCAGGTGGACCCTACCATGAATGACTAGAATGAATTCCTAGCACCAGCACAGCTTTTGGTGAACAACTCGGTAAAGGAGTTCACACATTTCACACTGTCTGTGTTGAACAGGGGTCGGCATCTAGTGGCTCCCTCTTCGTTGGAAAAAATTAGGGAACAAGAGGATAATTTCCTTATTGTTAAGCGTTTACCGAGTGTATAGACTCCTTTTTCTAGGATGGAGAGGGTCACCTTCAAGCTGCTTGGCAACGACAAAAGGGATATGCTGACAAAAGTCGCAACGAGGTCTTGTTCGACATCAGGGACAGAGTGTTGCTTAGCACTACAAATCTTTGACTGAACTTGCAAGGGACATGAAAACTTCTATCACAATGGATTGGGTCATTTCCCATGGTGGCACGCATCGGGCCAGTGGCATACCGATTGATGGTGCTGTCGAGTATGAAGATACATGACGTATTTCATATGAGCATGTTGTCTCCATACACTGGAAATGAAACCGTTTACCCACTACCAATAGTCCTTGTTGCCAAAGGCCAATGCGAGGTCCTTTATCTACTCCAACACAGGGAGAGTACACTCTAGTCGCACGTTGTTAGGGAATACCTCGCTAACTAGGCCGGTTCTGGACCTGAGTATCACTCATGGGCGCCGGAATCTTCGTTGTCCACAAGGGTGGTCAACAAGTACTGGAGCGAGCTAGCAGCTCGCATAGATTGACATGTGGCAAGATGCACCACATGAATGCCACAACCGTGAACAACATACTCACTGGACGTCATTCATGGACTGCGATCATAGGAGATTGGGGACGCCCAATATGGTTGTTGCATGAGCACTCCAGTGTAGAGGGGGGAGGCCACTAGCCGTACTGACCGACTAGCTGTAGCTTACATCCAAGCACCATGCATGTGTTCATGTTGAGTTGGTGATTGAGTTTACTGTTTTTCACAATGCTTATGACCCACTATCTCGCAATCTCACTTGTTATTCATGAACCGGGACAGTTAACATTAAGTGGGGAGGAGTGTAGCGAGAGAAGCGGTTGGGCCCTACCACCTCGCAATAGCAAGGGGTTGGCTTGTAGCTAACCCCTTGGAATGTTTAAGTCTCATTTAAGTGATCGTTGATGATGGTTGCCCCCAAAGAGGAAAAACCCCTCGAGCAAGCTCGGAACGCCATTTTCTAAACTTCAACGATGACCTAAGTAAAGGAGGTGGAGAGTTGACTTGTTACTCCTTTCTTAACAAACTGGATGAGTAATTGAGTGAACGTTTCCTTTCAGGATATCATCTGAGGGAAAAGGGAATGCTTTATGAGCTAGTCTCAAAATGTCTTACATCCTTTACACCCCCCCTCCATACACACACACGCGCACACACACACACACACACACACACACACACACACACACACACACATACACACACACACACACACACATACACGCATGCACGCGTACACACACGTATACACACTCATACACACATATAGACTGTTGGTTTTTGTGCTTCCCTCATTGTGCTCTGTTGTGTCATCCCGGCTTGTGTACATCGGCGTGCAGATGACTGACGGCGAGACTCGACGCTGATGGAGTGTCATCCGGTGGAGCCGACGCACGCTGAGGTCTACTCGCAGTTCGCTGGAGCCTCCTCTCTTCGGCGACGTGCTCAGCTCCATCAGCAGGCCTCCTCGGCGGTCGTGCTGCCGGCGGTCACTGCCACCGCAATTGCTGCCTTCATGCGTCCAGCGTGTCCCGTCGCGTCTGCATCGTCATGCTCCACCTAGGGTCGTTGTTGCATGCTGTTCGGCATCATGGACCACCGTAGGCACTGCCTGGGTTTGGGTAGCCATAAATCTTTGCTACTATTCTTTCTAGCTGATTCTGACCACACGACTGTGTTTGCAGCGTCGGTGTTATGGTATGGTCCAGTTTTCAGGCAACGGACGATGCCCGGGTTTTGGGCTGTCGGGCGTTTGGCAGGGCTCATCGAGAAAACCCTGCCAGCCAGAAAATAGGCCCAGAGCTATTTTTTGACTGGCTGGTTAGCTGAGTAACAACTTCTACACTAGTGGGGGGGGGGCTAGAACTTGGAGGGGTCTCCCATTGTTGCTCATTCTTAATTCATAACCATTTAATTTCAAATTTCATCTGCTTTCTGGCGCTAACCCTGGCGCGCGCGTTTCTGAGTAACAAACCCAGAGCTTCCAGACTTCGACTCTAGAGCAGCAGACTGAGGGGGCAGCTGACTTAAGCAACGAGCGTGGAAGCCCGCACGCTGCATCAACAACGCTGTTGCCTAGGTTTTCCATTTATAGACACACATGTATATACACATAAAAACACACACATACAATAAAGCATACACACACACACACACACACACACACACACACACAC